>JADRCC010563086.1:0-10969 GCA_019843855.1 Hylomyscus alleni
AGAGAGACAGAGAGAGAGAGACAGAGAGAGAGAGAGAGAGAGAGAGAGAGAGAGAGAGAGAAAGCTAACATGAAAGAACTCGAAGTTCAGTGTGGGTAGGGAGGTAAAGATAACCAGAAAAGAAGACAAATAATATAAACAAAATATATTACATGAAAAACTAATTAAAGTAAATTAACTATTAAAAAGATAGAGAGCTATTATCTACTATTATATATACATGTATGTATACACACATATTTATGTATGTGCATATATATATGTATATATATATAATTCAGGATATATATATGTGTATATATATGTACACACACACACACACACACACACACACACACACACACACATATATATATATATATATATATATATATCCTGAATTAAACCTTAGGTGCTCTGTTTTCTCCCAGAAACCATTTCCTTAGAGACAGTTAAATAAAGTGCAATTATTCTGCACTCAGTATACAGCTACACTCTCAGCTTTTAACTGAAATCTGGCTGGGAATAGGGAAAACACTTTGTAGACTGGCCCTGACATTTGAAGACACTAATGGAACAAATCCTATCAGACAAACTTGATTTCTTTTCCTGATAGAATTATAAGGCTGGCAGAAATGGGATACACAGTATATGGAATATAATATGTTTATTTTAACAAGTAATTGATAGAATATTTTTCATGACATTTTACTTTATAAAGAAATTTATAATGGTTTAAGATTCATCATGAATGTTTGAATTTGGAAGTGCCTATACTGCGGTACACTAGGAGAAATAATAAAAAGTGTAATTCAACTGCCACTCACAGGAAGTGAAAAACACTAACCTTTAAACTACAGAGTATCTAAGGATGTAGAGGGGACGAATCACAGATAATTTTGATGAACAATTTAAACACAATAAAAAATCAGATAGCCTCCAAAAAGAAACTGTAGTATATAGAATCAGACCCAGTTCATTATACGAATTCATGAAGACATTAGCCGAGTTAAAATGTAGGAACATAGAGATCTCTTGTCTAAAAAAGGTTATGTATCTTCATGTGTGTTTCTTTGTGTGTGTTCAAGTATGCAGTTACATATATACACCTGTGTGCATATTCAAGTTTCCAGTTACATGTGTGCACTTGTGTGTGATCAAATGTGAAGGTACATGTGTGCACCTTTGCTGTGTGGATGCTGGGGTATCACTGAAAGTATTATCTTCAAGCATGTTGTCCATCTCCATTGAGATAAGCTCTTTATTTAGCCTAGAGCTCTAATGACTTGGGATAATTTGCCTGACCAGTGGGCCTTAGCAATCATTCTGCCTCCCACTTACCACCACTAGGATTAAAAATGTGTGCCACCTCACCTGGCATTTTAACATGGATTCTGAAGGTTGAGCCTACTTTACTAATTGAACCATCTCCTTAGGTCAAGATCAGTTGATTTCATTTGATGTTTTCCTAATGGTGAGCGGTACCTCCTCTTGCTAGATGATTATTGTAAGCAAGTGAAGAAAAACCCATGTTTACGTGTCATGGGCCAGGCATCTGTCTACAAAAGTATGGAGTTTGCCTGGTAGAGGTGTGACATCTTCAATGCAGTCTTGTAATATTGCTGTATGCATTTATGTATATAAAAGCAGACATAATTCACTAGTTGAGGTATAAACACATCAGCGAGTTAAAATGCGAGAACACACAGGTTTAGTTGATTTCTTTCTGTCTATCAAATAGAAAAATGTATTCAAAGACTCATATTCTTTCATAAAAGGTAAAATTATCATTATAAATTTAGAAATTTCTTGGAAAGCAGATAAAGCAGAACAATGTAATTAAAGTTAATACCATTTTTAATAGGTCAATGACTCTTCCTAAACTAATGTTACTAAAGGGTCTCAGTCACAAAATTATCTCCTTTTTGAGCTCCAAATATAGTTCTGACATTAATTCATGTCTTTATAAGGAGTGTGTGTGTGTTTGTGTGTACATACGCATGCACGAGCACATGTACGTGCATACACAATGGTGCATAGGTATGTACACTTGGGCATGTGGATAAAGTCTTGAGAGGTCAAGATGCCATCAGATCTGCCCTTCTATCACACTCCACCTGTTCCTTTGAGTCAAGATTCTCCCCACACTTAAGGTTCACATTTTCTTGGCTGTGCTATAAACTAGGAACCCCCATTGGCCCTCTTGTCTCTATCTCCCTTGGAACTAAAGTTACAACTTATGTGGGAAGAATGGGCACAGGATCCAAACTGCAGCACCCTTTGATGGTCAGCAAGTATACTTACCATACTTCCATCTTGGAAGCCACCAGCATCTTAGCCTTAATCCTCTTCTATTTAAAGAAAAAAAAAATAACACCAATATATTTCTCTGTATTCTCTTCCTGAAAAAAAAAAAAAAAGGTAATAAACAAATGAGTCCTATGAATGGAAATCAGGAAGAATTCTGCATGTTTGCAACATTGGTCAGAGAACTTTCTCTAATGTCATTTGTTTGAGACAAGGTCCAGTAAGTTCTTTGTTTCAAAAATCTCATATTGATAAATCAGTTCACGTAAATGGCCACAGTGTTCATGAAAACGTGGCTAAGTCGAAAGCATACTTCGCAAGTGGCATACATCTACCCTCACATATTATTATAGAGGTTGTCCAAAGAAGTCGTGGTAACCTAGCACCTAGAAGTCATTCAGGGACTCAGTTCAGTCCCTTCTCTCTTGGTGCTCTGCTTTCTCCAGAATGATAGCTTTCCAGCCCCAAAAGACCACTGATCACCTACCGGTATCCATTATGTGTCAATCATAGCTACTCATTGGCCTTCTGCCCTTGAGATTCAGCCATATCTAGTCTGTCCTACAGAGGAATAACTCATCCTTCAGTGCCATTTCTCCAGCTGGGACTGTTTTCCCACCATACAAACTCAGACTCCCTACCTAGCTGTTGATTCTCCCTGCCTTAATCCTGCACTGGCAATTAGGAGCCCTCCTATCCTCCCTCACAGACTTCAGGCAGCACACACAGGACCACTCCTTTGAATGCTCTGGCTCCCGCATCCTTTTTATCTTTTATTAAAAAAAAATAATGCCTTTCATTTCCCTTCCTCTAGACTTTGTGTTTGTGTTTGAAGTCCTTTTCCTGTTAATGACCTCACAGTGGATGTTCCCCTTAATTGAAGACAAAGCAACAAAGCCAAAGACATCGCCCTCCTGCATCTCATGCCTGTTAGTTTCTTATTAAAGTACCAATGGATGCACAAACAGCTGTTTTCAGGGACCTTTTTACTTCTACAAAGAATATATAATGGTAAAACCTATTAAGGATTCTAGCAAGCCGAACTGGCTGTTTTCAGAAATCCTCCCTCCTGGTGTGATCCTAAAGAATAAGTATATATATTTGGGGAAAATATCAATCAAAAATATTCCTTTTTGTCCATGTGATAAAATGGACTTAGTATAATGCATTAATCCTTGCACTTGGTCCAAGAGCCTTTGATCTCAACTACTCCCATAGCCCAGGCACGAAAAGCAAACGTTCCTTTCAGAATGTCATGTTAAGGGCAGAAGGTAAATTGGTAATCAGATTCTCTCGTGGCAGAAGCTTTACCAACAGATGGATGGCAAGACAACCAGGGCCTGGCAGATACAATCACAATCAACATTTGCTTTCACAACTCTCTCAGTGGTTAGCTGTAGGCAAGCATCTTCTATTTTGCTTTCTCCTCTCACTTCAGGGTGCTTTGTCTCTTCCTCACAAATACTATTAATATTTACCTTTTTGCAATTGAAGGTAGATTTAGGTTTGTAACTGGGCTGGCATTCATATTTGTCATTTGGTATCATGCAAAACACTTTCCAGTACCATGATAAATAATCCATAGGAGTGAAAGCTCTCAATAGGCACCAGCTCAACATCTTTGTATTCCATGATGTGGGTGCTGTCTTTGGTTTGTGAAGAGCCACCAATAGGTTTAACAATAGCCTGGGTTGATTAGAGATGCCCATGGACCCCTTTGGCCAACAACTGGATTAGATGTCACCCATTTCTGGTACTAGAAGCTACATTTGTTTACAAGAGATGTCCAGCTGGGGCTCTATCTTTTCCACTATTTGGTGATTTTATTTAGATCACTGTGGTGGTTTGGATAGGTATGGCCCCCACAGACTCCTGTGCTTGAATGCTTGGCCCATAGGGAGTGGCACTAGTAGGAGGTGTAGACACTAGGAGTAGGTGTGGCCTTGCTGGAGGAAATGTTGTTACTGTGGGGGTGGACTTTTAGGTCTGGTATGCTCAAACTCTGCCCAGTGTGGAACAGTCTCCTACTGTTCAGATCAAGATGTAGAACTCTCAGCTCCTTCACAAGGACCATGTCTGCTTGCAAACTGCTATGTTCTCTGAAACTATAAGCAATCCCCAATTAAATGTTTTCTTGCATTAAAAATCCCCTTGGTCATGGTGTCTCTTCACAGAAACAAAACCCTATACAAGACAATCACCTTCATTATGTAAAGTGTGTAGAAATCTTCTACTGTATTAATTTTCATGTGATCCATCAAATGGCCCTTACTTTTAGCTGTCCCTCATGTACTCTCTCGTACCCTACTCCTTTTTCCTTCTCCCTATTTGGTCCTCTTATTCCAATGACTTCCCCAATTGTCCATCCATAACTACTTGCTTCTAGAGAGAAGCATTCCTTTCCCCTAGTCCCTTACTCTCTACCTAACCTGTGTGATTATAGGGATTATAGCATGCTTACCAATGTTAATATCTATATATACGTGAACACATAGCGATTTTACCTCTCTGAGTCCGAGTTAACTCACTCAGGATGATATTTTTCAAGTTCCATCCACTTACATGTCAATGTCATTTTAAAGGCCAAATAATATTCCACATAAATGTACCACACTTTCTTTATTCACCCTTTGACAGACATCTAGTTTGTTTCTAGTTTCTGGCTCTTAGTAATAGTAGTAATGAACATAGATGAGCACATTTTTCTTAGTGGTATAACCAGATGTTCAAATTAAATCAATTCTCATCTTCCCAATGAACCAAAAGACTGACTTGCATAGTGGCTATACAAGTCTGCATTCTCGCCAGCAATGGATGAATATTGCCCGTATTCCACATCCTTCCCAGCATGAACTGTCATTTGTTTTATTCGGCTTAGCCATTGTGACAGGCAAAGGAAGAAAGCTCGAAGTTTTTGATTTGTGTTTCCTTGATCACTGTAGCTACTGAACATTTCCTTAAGTGCTTCTCAGCCATTTGAGTTTCCTCTTTGGAGAAGTCTCTGTTTAGATTTGTGATGGGTTTATTTAATTGGGTTATTTGTTTTCTTGATTTCTAGCTGTTTTGAGTTCTTTATGTTTTAGATACTATCCCTCCATTGGATATGGAGATGGAAAAACAAAACAAAACAAAAACAAATCAAAATACCTTCTTTCATCCTGTAGCCTGCCACTTTGCCCAAATGATGCTGTTCTTTGCCGTACCGAGCTTTTCAGTTTCATGAGGTCCCTTTTGTGAATTTTCGTTTTCAGTACCTGTCCTACCAGTGTTCTGTTCAGAAAGTCTATACCTGTTCCAATGAGTTCAAGATTATTCCCCACTTTCTGTTTGATCAGATTCAGTGTGTCTGGTTTTGTGTTTAGTTTTTTGATCCATTTGGAATTTATTATGCAGGGTAATAAATATGTCTATTTACATTTGTATTCATGTAGACTTTTGTCTAGCTCCATTTATTGAAGATGCTGCCTCCCACTTCCCAGTGTATGTTTTTGGCTTCTTTATTAAAAAAAAAAATCAGGTATACATAGGTGTTTAGATGTATTCCTGAGTCTTCAGTTCAATTCCAATTCCACTGATAGACATGTCTATTTCTGTTCTAAAACCACACTTTTCTTATTACTATAGTACAATTTGAAGTTGAGGTGGTTTTGTGTTGAAATTTTGATTAGAATCTCTGGCGGGGTGGCAATTTTTACTGCAATGTTAATCCTACTGATCCTTGAGCATAAAAAAACCTTTCATCTTTTGATATCCTCTCTAATTTCTTTTTTCAATATCTTAAAGTTTTTAAGTCTTTAAATTGCTTGGTTAGAGTTATCCCAAAGATAAATTATATTTTTGAGGCTATTTTGAAAAATATTACTTCCATGACTTCTTTCTCAATCCATTTATCATTTGTAAGGCTACTTATTTTCTGTGTTAATTTTGTCTCCTGCTACTTTGCTGAAAGTGTTTATCAGCTCAAAGAATTGTCTGATGGGGTTTTAGAGGTCACTTATGTATATAGTCATACCATCTACAAATAAAGACAATTTGACTTCTTTTCCGATTTATATCCCCTTAATTTTCTTCAGTTGTTTTATTGTTCTAGGTAAAACTCCAAGTACCATATTGAGTAGATACGTATAGAGTAGACATGCTTGTCTTGCTCCCAGTTTTGGTAGAAACTGATTTCCTCTTTATTGAAGTTGATGTTACTGCCCCTAGACATTTGTTATGTTTAGGTATGTCCCTTACATCCTTAATATCTCCAGAACTTTTACCAGAAAGGGGTATTAGATTTTCTCAAAGGCCTTTTCTGCATCTAATGAGATGGTCATGTGATTTTTGTATTTTGTTCTATTTGCATTATGGATTACATTTAGGTGTTTCTTGGTTTCTGTGGCTTTTCTGGTTCTTAACAGAGTGTGGTGGCAGTAGCTAGCAAATGCTTCTAGAATCCTAACAGTTGTGAATATTAGGAGCTCTGATTAGATGGTGGTGGTTAGTATTGGAAGCTGACAGAGATGGAAATAAAGTAGAACGGGGTGGGGGCTGAGGAGATTCACAGGGTGAATCATGGTGTACAAACAAGATCTGCTTAGTCTCCTAGAAGTGGGAGCAGAGACAGAGGGTGGAGAAGCCACAGTAAATGGGCCACTAAAGAGTTGTGGATGAGATTTGGAGATTGGATTGGAGGGTGGGGGCGTGGATAAAAATATTAAGATCACCTACCTGCGTCTCTGGCCTATCTACTTTCCTAGCAGGTTTGGGCAGCTGGTTCTCAGATAATGCCTGAGAGAGTTGGCAGCTCTGGAAAAGAGACTGGGTGGTGTGAGGAGGACTGTAGTAAAAAATCTTCATGATCTGCTAGAGATGGGGACAGAGATGAAGGGGAGGACACAGCTACAAAGCTGGGGACAAGACTGGAGAATTAGATTTTGGGGAGGAGAGAGGTCTGCTTCTCTGGCCAGAGTGGCTGTCGTGCCTTTTTCTAATGGGGTTTAAGAGTGGAAAGTTTGTTTGTTAGTAGTGTAGTGTAGCTTGCTCTCAATTTTGATTGACAGATCTAGATTGCATGGACCTTTGCTCATTGCCTCATTCTTCAGAGCGGGGTAAGTACAGAGCCGAAGAAAAGTATGACGTCCCAAACTAACGAACTATTTTGTATGCTTGCCTGCTTCAGAGACACATTTGGGACTCTAAAGCAAGTCTAGAATAACATTATAATACTCACTAAAACCCAGACTCGAAAGAATATTGAAGACATAAAAATATCCTAAGTCTGGGACCAGCTTGGGCCTCGGGAGTAGAAATCTCCTTTTCTTTTCCTTAAACTTCTTTCTGGTGTTAAATAGTCAATTCCACTTTGGAAATAATTGGATAAGTGGAAGAGTCTCTGTTGGGAGGGAGCAGCTGGGAGGAGGTCAGAATTTTCACAGAAATATCCATAGCACTGTGGAGGATCATGCAGTCAATCTCCTTAGATCAGAGCCGCCAGCTTTTAGGCCTATACAGAATGCTTGAATTTATAGTAAAAGCTATAATAAAAATACTATCCGAAAGTAACATTGAAATCACATTTGGGAATATATTTGCTCACTTTGTGGCCCAAAATAGCAAAATTCCTAGAGGCAAAGATAGGAAATGTTTTATTTATTCTTCTAAAGTCTTATTCTTAGTCATGCGTGATGCTATAGTTCTATAATCACAACTACTCAGGAGGCTGAGGCATGAGGTATGAGGGTCACAGGTTCACAGCCAGCTGAGGCTGCTTAGTGGGGCTCCATTTCAAGATAAAAAGCAGAAAACAGCACTGGGTATGTAATTCAGTAATCAACAGAGTGTTCGCCTAACATGTAAAGGCCTGGGCCCAATCCTCAATGTAGCAGTAATTTAAATACAATAAAGTTATGTTTTCTTCAAGGTTCTTAGAAATATATAACAAATGACAGTTGCAAGTTTGTTCCTTTTTAAAAGGTTATTAATACATTTTTAATCAATTAAAGCATAGGCTATCAATAAACAAAGCCTGCCATAATAGACTTAATTTGGTCTTCGTGATTGTTCTTGCTGGCCTCTCAGCCCACAGACACTGCTGTGCATCGTCAGCCCACCACAACTATCTTTGTCTAAGAAGTTTTCACTCCAGGGCATAAGGCAGCACTTGTATTCACGATCTACTATGCCTGCAACCCTTCTTAGACTCCTCCATTCTAGCTTCCCGCCTTCCTTAAAGCCTTATATATAAATTTCTCATGCCTCATCATGCATTCAAATGCATGACTGGCTTACATTTATGTTCATCACCCATGGAAGAACAGGGTTGCAGACATAGTACGCACTCCCACACCTGCAGTTGAAATAACCTTATGGAAGAGAACCCAGAAAGGCTGTAAGAGCCAGAGAACTGGTGAGTTTCCTGTGCGAATATGTCTCCTAGTAACATCAGAAACTACGCTCAAATGGTCTTAACAACATGACTGCCCAAACATGAGCTGAACGCGGCTGACACTAATGGACATGCCAATGCCAAGCCAGACCGGGAAAAGGTCATGAGGCCACAATGTACACAAAGAACTACAGGCATCTAAAGAAAGCTTAGAGCTGAGTAGGTGCTCTTCTCCTGGAAGAACAGTCATCCCTGACCACAGTAATCTTCCTTATATATCCTTGTCCTACCAACCAGGGTGGTGCTGCCTATAGTGGAATTTCCTATTCCGTTCCAATTAGCAATTTAAAAAATGCTGATAGGCATTTCCAGGCTAATCTGATAGAGGCAATTCCCCAACTGAGGTTCCCTCTTCCTGGATGAGTTAAGTTAAGAACCAAGATTAGCCATCACTGCTGGTGTTTAGGCTCTTAAAACTTAGGAGTGGATGGTGTACCCATTTACTGAGTCTGTTTGAGGTTGCTTTATATTCTCATCTACTTTATTTTTAGAATAGCCCAGTAAGACAATTTACGTCATACTCATTTTATGTATGTCAAAACCTAAAACTCAGAACGATGTCGCTTAAATTTTCATGATGCAGCCAGAACGTTAATGTGTTTATTCTTCTTAGAAAACTGTCCCTTGTGACAAGTGGAGGCTTTAAGACTCCCAGAACATTGATGTGCTCTCAAAAGCTCTTAGGGGATCTATCTATCAGTTTGTTCCCCTTCTGAAATAAACCTGAACTACTCACTTACTATACCTGTTTCCCAATAGGAATTCTTCTCCTTCAGAAGTGCAAAAACTGAGACTGTTGCCAAAGATGGTACGAGAGGATTGCAGTAGCAGGCATTTCTCCTCATCAATAGCACAGGATTTCCAGCATATACCGGCAATCCTTGGCTGCTTCTTAGATAAGGAATGGCTGTGCCCTTCAAATCCTAGCTAACAGTAGAGGTTACACTGTTTTCCTCTCTTTACAATTGTTTGCATATACTGATGATACTGTTGTTCAGATTCGTTCTAAAAAGCAATCGCCAACACATGAACCTTCATCTATAAGCCACTGTTGAAAAACATATAGATGTCACTCAACTTTGTTTTCCAAATTACAAAAAGCCCAGTTAAGGAATGATCCTACGGGTTCTTTTAATCATTCATATTCTGAAATATTTTTGTCTTGGTTATTATTGTTTGAAATTTTATTTCTGAGTAATTAAAAAGAATGTTGGAATTGGTTCCCAGTATTTTCATCTTAATGGGGTTAGAGGAGATGCATAACTAACTAAAAGAAAATCCACTGCTCACCCTGCCCAGCTTGCATCAGAAAGCTTTCCTGGTGTTTGACTGTCTGCAAACTTTGCTAGTGACATGAAATGTGGCTTTCTGTCCATCTCTAAGGAAAGGAAAGCAAACTATCCCTCTCTGTCCCATCACTGACACCTGTGCTGGAAGGACAAGGACATCCTTGATGTTTTGGCCATTTTCCAGGGACTTGCCCAAAGATTTTCCAGAACAGATGCTCTTAGGTCCCGCTTCTCCCCAGCCTTCACTAAGTAAGCTCCCGCACTTGTTTTCTCTTCATTAAAGCAAAGCATATGGTGATTTTACTCAGTCCCTTTATTCCTAGGTGTGCACATACCAGTAGCTTCTCTCCAGCCATCAGTTCCTGAGCCAATTTTTTTTTAAACATCGCTACTTTACTCCTACTTCCCTCATTTTTCTTCCTTGTCTTTTCAGGTGTCATCCTTCAGATTTATTCAGCCCTTTCAAAAACAAGAATATCTTATGTACACTGTTTTCTATTGATTCTGTCAGATAAATAAACAAAAAGAACACCATCTCATTTGTAGAAGGATTCTTTATAAATCAGTTGTAGTTTTTCAACACTGACAAAAGACTTGAGAAAAGCAACTTAGAGGAGAAGTGTGTGTGTGTGTGTGTGTGTGTGTGTGTGTGTGTGTGTGTGTGTGTATCTATGTGATCTGTGTGAGTACATATCTCACCTATCATCACTGTAATTTTTGAGGCAGGGTCCCTCATTGAATTTGAAACTCTCCAATTTGGTAGACTGCCATTACAAACTTGAACTTCTTCATCTTGCTTTGTCATGTCCTTGGACTTGTATAGCAGACATTTTGTGTATGTGCCATTTCCACCAGTCTGCCTGGAAAAATGTCTTGGGCTCATGATTTCACAGGATTGCATTCATTCTGAGCCTGGGGTGGGGTAGAACATCATGATGGAGAATGTATGATAAAAATTTAATTA
>JADRCC010563094.1:0-16192 GCA_019843855.1 Hylomyscus alleni
CCAGGGCTACACAGAGAAACCCTGTCTCGAAAAAAGAAAAAAAAGAAAAAAAGAAAAAAGAAAACATATCAAATGATCTTCCACAGATAAACTATAGCACAATGATGTCACTCAGTTCTCTTCAGTTGTTACATAAAAAATAAGAGTGGAGCTATTTCTAAGACATATGAAGCAAAAGTCCCAGTTCTGGAAGACAAAGCATGGCATTCTACCTACATTCCATCTATATCCGTAAGACGGACCCTGTGAGTATGGTAATCAATGAGAAAGACCATATTAACTTCTTGTTTTGTTTTGTTTTGTTTTGTTTTTTGAGACAGGGTTTCTCTGTGTAGCCCTGGCTGTCCTGGAACTCACTCTGTAGACCAGGCTGGCCTCGAACTCAGAAATCTGTCTGGCTCTGCCTCCCAAGCGCTGGGATTGAAGGTGTATGCCACCACTGCCCTGCTCCATGTTAACTTCTGAGTGACTTACAGTTTACAACAAGCATACCTATGTCTCTCACACAGAGCAGGAACAAGCTGACTACTATAAAAAGGGACACTGTTCCTTTAAGAAGCAGATCCAGCACACAGAGAGAAGGCACAGGCACAGTAAGGCCAGAGAACACTGCCACTCACTCTGTTCCTTCTCATTCTGGCGACTTTAAAAACATAAAAAAATAAAAAATAAAAAAATAAAAAAGCAAACATTAGCTGGGCTGTGGTGGCGCAGGCCTTTAATCCTAGCACTTGGGAGGCAAAGGCAGGCGGATTTCTGAGTTCGAGGCCAGCCTGGTCTACAGAGTGAGTTCCAGGACAGCCAGGGCTACACAGAGAAACCCTGTCTGGAAAAAACCAAAAAAAAAAAAAAAAAAGCAAACATTATTTGGAAAGGAATACAACGTTACATACTAGTCGCCAGGTTACTAGCACAAAGCATGCCTGTGTGCCACTTACCCAAATTCTCCTATCTCTGACACTTTGCCACACTGGTTTCCTAACCTGCTCTTCCTTCTCTCCCAACACCTCCTTCCCTTGCTTGCTGTCTAGCTATCCACACAGTTTATTTTTCTAAGGCATCTGACAGTAAGGTGTGACGTACTTACAGCTCAGTGTGGTCTACATACTGCAGCCTGTGTTTACCTCTTAGGCAGCCTGGCTCTCTAACTTAGACTACACTTCATGCCAGTTTCTATGTGTCAGCTGACCCATCTCCGCAGCACTTTTTAATCCTGCAGTACAGGCTCTGGAATAGCGCCCGCTACTGCACTCGGCTGTCATGCCTCTCCTGCCTTCATTAATCTGGAATTTTTATTCCATGATCTTCCTGACAATTTCCTTTTCTTCTCTCCTCTTTACAGCAAGCAGCACTAAAGACTCTTTCATCAGCATGGACTCAAAGACCCCAACTGATTTCGATGTTCTAGAACAGACTTAGTGTCTTTAACCATTGTGGTACCAACTGTTCCAAATATGGCCCAGATAACTTGTAAGTTCTCACAGCCTTCCCTCTTGAGAAAACTCTAATGCTTGGTGCTTGCTCACCATAAGAATTCCTGGGTCGGAATTCTTACCCTGTGACTCTGAGATATATATGAGTAGATACTACCCCACCGTGGGGGGGCAGGGGGGGTTTCAATATCCTACTCAGGCCACCTGCCCCTCCAGTGCTGTTGAGCTTAGTAATCACCTAACACAGCAGCCCGTTTCTCCACTGCACTGTGACTATTTTTGTTTGGCAGTTACTAAGATGTTTCAGGTGACAGCCGGCAAGATGGCTCAACAGATAAGGATGCTCCGAACCACTCCTGCAGATCTGAGCATAATCAGTGGAATGCAGATGGTGAAAGAACAGAAATGGACTCCCACAGGCCGTCCTCTGACTTCCTAGCATATGTGCACAATGAATCAACTAACTGATTAGTTAATTAATTAATGTAAAAAGTAAGTTTGAAGAAAAGCATGTGAGCTCACATGACTACCACACTCCTCGGGCGAATGAGCCCCTAGACTCAGCACCGAGGACAGTGCCATCCTGACCTGACCTCTGAAGCTCTGGGATCACAAGCAACCATCAGCCACCACAGCAGGCTCCCGGAGCAGTGTAGCCACAGCCTCTGGACGCGGCGGGCAGCATCAACTCCTCTTTCAGCCTGCCTAGGGTATTCTACCACAGCAAGCTGTTTGTTTATCCTCCATCAGCATGGACCCCTCAAAGGCCCCCGACTGTTTTCAATGCTCTATAATACACCTAGTGTGTCATAACCATTGTGGTACTCAAACTGTCCCAAATATGGTCCAGATAAATTGTAAGTTCTCACAGCCTTCCCTCTTGAGAAAATTCTAATGCTTAGTGCTTGCTCGCCATAAGAATTCCCGGGTTGGAATTCTTACCCCGTGACTCTGAGGTATGTATATCTTTTTTATTTTCCCAATCCTGACTCTCGTATCTGACTCACCAATGTACACTCTCAAAAGGACTTTTAACAGTGTGTTTGGTTTGCTGCTGTCTGAAACTGACTTCACCACTTAGCCATTACCTAATCTCTCAACTCCTCCAAATGCCTGGGTGTGGATTAGGTTCACTAGTGCATACTGGGCATAGTGACACACACCTGGAGTCCCAGACTCTGAAGGTGGGGACTGGGAGAAGGAGGACCCTAAGTGTCTAGGCTAGCCAAGGCCAAACAATGAAAACAAAATAAAACAAAACAGAACACAGGCTCCTCCAGAACACAGAGTACCATGAAGGGCTTAGCCCCAGTCATGGTTTGTGTCTTAAAAAGCCCCAGAGGGAGGTTCCTGTGTTGAAGGCTTGGTCCTGGCTGGCAGTGCGCTAGTACTGCTAGTACTAAAATTCTAACTACTGGGCTGTGGTGGAGCCTGCAAGAGCTTATAGAAGGAATGTGCCCTTGGAGGGGATACTGGAACCTATCTATCTTTTCTCTCTCTCTTCCTGGCCATCACTAGAGCAGCAGCATTGCTCCAGCACATCTTCCCGCTGGAGTGTTCTGTCTGGCCTGGGGCCAGCTGACCACAGACGGAAACCAAAACAAACATTTCCTCCCGTAAGTAAGGGCAGCCAGAGAGCTAACTGACAGCTAACTGAAAGCCCAGAGTGCCAGGGTCTTGCCTAAGTGGGTCATTTCTAGATAGGACTGGGGAGGTCATGCATGAACAGGAGCCTAGATCAAACACTCTAGAGCCCTGCCCAGGACCTTATTTCCTCCTGAAACTGCCTACAGCAACTGCTGTTTCCTGCAATGAAATTTAGATAGAAGAGATAGATAATAAAAAGGAAATAAACAAACAAGATTGTGCGGATAAAACCCACAGCCAGGAGAAAGCCTGGGTTCCGCAGTCCAGATCCAGCAGATCTGAGGATAGGAACCAAGCAGAGCTTCTGCCTTAGTCAGGGTTATCACTGCTGGGATGAAACACCACAGTCAAAGGGATGTTGGGGAGGAATGGATTATTTGGTTTACACTTCTATATTACAGTCCATCACTGAAGGAAGTCAAGACAGGAACTCAAACAGGGTAGGAACCCAGAGGCAGGAGCTGATGCAGAGGTCATGGAAGAGGGCTGCTTACTGGTTTGCCCCCTTGGTTTACTCAGCTGGAAGTGGGCCTTCAATCACTAATTATGAAAATACCCTACAGCTTTGCCTATAGCAGGACCTCATGCAGACATTTCCTCAACTGAGGCTCCCTTCTCTCTCTGATGGCTCTAGCTTTGTGCCCATGTTGACATAAAACTAGCCAGCACAGTCTCTCTTTGGAAAGTTGACCTCTGTGATGAGGAGAGGAAATTCAGGAATTGGTGACCGGTGAGTCAGCCAGACCAGGAAGAGCTCTCTGGTAGGGAATAACTTGGCATGGAGAGGGAAAAGCGGCAGAGAAGGCAAGAGACAGCTGGAGGGAGGCAAAAAGCTCAACTATTCTGGTCACGAGGAGAGTGGTTTTCTTCTAATTACTATGGCCGGCCACTGCAAGTCTGTACACTGAGGAGAAACACGTAATCAGTGTCTGAGAAAGATCGGTGGGGACACAGACCCGAGAGCAGATCAAAGAGGGCAAAGAGGAGGCAAGACCACCTGCAGGGCGCTCTTCGGGGTGCCAAGACCACCTGCAGGGCGCTCTCCGGGGTGCCAAGACCACCTGCAGGGCGCTCTCTGGGTGCTATGGAAGACCACTGTATATTGTATAGGGTCTTACATGGGGGCCACAGTGAGAGCAAAGGAGCCCAAAATGGAGCTACAGACTCCACAGCCATGCCTGACGGCAGAAGAAGGATGACTGAGAGGTGGAAAGGGAGGACGAAGGCTGACGCCAGGCCTTTGGGGATGCGGTGCTACTTTAAATCCATCTGCAAAGCCCTCTGTTTGCTTCAGAAGATTACAAATGGATGATAGTCTCGGGTGACCTCCCTGAAAGCTAGCATTTTCCACATGGACAAGAGTTCTTTAGACAACCTTAAAATATTCACATCTAACCTACTGTTATGTGATATACAGACAACTGGGCTTGTGTACTTTCAAATGAGAGGCTTCTTAAATTTTCTCTGACCTCTTTTTGCCCAAGAAATGATTATGCAACGTCAAATATACAGGTATACAAAATAGGAATATAAATTAAATATTAATTGATAATAACTAATTTTTAAAAACGTGTTTAAAGACAACTCTTCAGCATGCATCTACTTTTACTGTGTATTAAGGACGAGGGGGCTGGAGAGCGGCTCAACGTTAAAAACAGTTGTTGCTCTTGCAAAGGACCAGGTTCAATACCCAGCAGCCACATGGTGGCTCACAACCATCTAAAACTCCAGTTCCAAGGGATCCAATGATCTTCTGAACTCTAAGTGCATCAGGCACTACATGATGCACAGACATACATTCAAAGAGAACACTCATACACTTAAAAAGATGAATAAAGGTAAAAGCGAATTTGCATACAAATAAGGAGGATCTGTTTATTTTTCTATAAAGAAGTAAATGTTGGCTGAAGATTTGATACTGCAGGATACTAAACATCTTCAGCATTTTTCAGAGTTAAATATTTTGATTTTATAACAGTCAATGCAACAAACACTTCATAAAAACACAGCATGTTTTTTATGTATTTAGACCATTTCAGAAATATCTGGAAATTCTGCCCTAATTCCAAACCAAAATTCACTTAACAATTTTTTTAAAGATTTATTTATTATTATAAGTAAGTACACTGTAGCTGTCTTCAGATGCACCAGAAAAGGGCGTCAGATCTCATTACAGGTGGTTGTGAGCCACCATGTGGTTGCTGGGATTTGAACTCAGGATTTTTGGAAGAGCAGTCGATGCTCTTACCCTGAGCCATCTCACCAGCCCCACTTAACATTTTTTTAAATGAAACTAAAGCTAGCAGCTAAACCAGCAATTTATTTTGGGGGGGGAGTTTCAAGACAGGGTTTCTCTGTGTAGCCCTGGCTGTCCTGGAACTCACTCTGTAGACCAGGCTGGCCTCGAATTCAGAAATCCGCCTGCCTCTGCCTCCCAAGTGCTGGGATTAAAGGCATGCGGCACCACTGCCCAGCGAACTAGCAATTCTTATATTTTTGGTTGTGAGCCTAGCCTTTAACGGCTGAGCCATCTCTCCAGCCCGAACTAGCAATTCTTAAATGCAAGCATCCTGGTACAGTACAACCCCAATGCAGATGAACTTCATACCTGGACTAAAGAATGACAGTAGGAAATGGGAAAGCTTGTCTTCCTCCATTCTCCCTTGAAAAGTCATGAGAAGCACCCCACGTGTGTGACTGATATGAAATCAGCTGAGTGGCTGGAGACACTGCAGCGCCTCTAACAGCTGGAGACACTGCAGCACCTCTAACAGCTGGAGACACTGCAGCGCCTCTAACAGCTTCACTGGGCCAAAGCACAATCTCATTCATCTTGGGACTGTTCCATACCTACCCCAGGAGTCAGGCTGGGAGCTAGGAAACTGACTTAGCAGGCCTCTCCCTTGCTTCCCTGGCTTGAGCCCTGTGTCCTGTGATAAAACACTGACTAATCCAGAGGGAAAGGATTCATGTTAGCTTAGAGGTTAATGGCCCATCACTGAGAGAAGTCAAGGCAGGGACTGAAGCAGAGACCATGGAGGGAAGGCTATTACTTGCAGCTTGCTCAGTCTGCTTTCATATACAACCCAGGACCACCTGCCCAGCGGTGGCACGGTGCACAGTTGGCTGGGCAATCCCATTTCAATCATTAATCAGGAAAATGCAGCATAGACTTTCAGACAGGCCAATCTACTGGAGGCAGTTTCTTAACTGACGTTTGCTTTCCTCTTCCCAGATGACCTAACTGGTATAAATTAACCAGCGTGACCCAGTTCTCCAAAAGGACTTTTACTACTCTTTAGATTTAAAAACAAAAACCTTTCCTCCTCAAAGCACATCTTAAAATTACCACCAGCAAATGAATATTCGAGGCCAACATGGTTAATGTAGCTAGCTGCGGTACTGGAAACAGTACTGCTAACTACAGCCTATCCCACTCTACAAAATCTTCACCATAGGAATGCACTTACAGGCAGCAAGACTGACGGACGGTCTTAGTTACTAACCAGGAGTGCACACAGTCAAGTAGGTGACTGCCAGACACTGACTGAAGCACCAGAATGGCACACAGCAGGCAGAGCTACATAAAAAGGAGTGAGCTACTGCTGGGAAGTCAGATCAGATTTCTACACTGTGGGAGGGAAGGAGTCAAGTTTATGATGTGTAAATCACAGCTCAGAAAAAGCTAGGTGGACAGCGGGTTTGTTTGTTCTCATGTAACCCAGGCTGTCCTTAAACTGTGTAGTAGCGGAGGATGACCTGAACTCTGTATCCTGTCTCCCCTCTTGAGTGCTGAGACTGTAGGCGTGTCTTGTAAACATGGGTAAGAATGTGTGCACTGAGCTAACGCTAATGGTCATGAAGGTATTAGGGTTTAAAAGTGAAATGTCCCCACAGGCTCATTTTTCGGGGCTTGGCTTCTGGCTGCTGAGCATTTAGGAAGCATTTGGATCCTGACCTAATAAATGGCTTGATCCTTTATGGAGTCAGACAAAGAAGGGAGCCAGTGAAAAGTAGAAGACAGAAGTGACTGGGGTTGCTGCTGGGAGTGACCCACCAGTCTAGACCCCGGGAGACTGCAACACTTTCCCACGGCCATAACATGTGCCTCACTACAGGCCCAGAGACCCAAAGCCAAATGACAAGAGAATGACCCTCTCAGACAGCTAACCAAACAAACTCTTCCTCCCTTAAGCTGTCTGTCTGTCTGTCTGTCTGTTGAGTATTTTTATCACAGCAACAGAAAAGTCTGAATGACTCTAGGAAGGAAATGTCTCTCTCCTGGCTGAGAGCATACACCATGCTGTTAGGAACTGGGAAGAAAGGCCTTAATTCCGGCTGAAGCCCAGGACACCTCCACCTCATCCTGGCTGGATCTCACAACTAGTGGGTCAAAGGGAGACTCTTTCTCTTTTGGGGCAGCCAAGACTGCTAAATAGCTATGGGCCAGCAGGAGAAGCTGTGGGAGGCTTAGCACCTGCAGGGCTTGAACCTGAAGAAAGACTTGTCTGTGTGGGAACTGCAGAGGAAACAGGTGGACCTGTGGAAGGACCACCCTTGGGGCATGAGACGTGGAGCAATGTGCACTCTGGAAAGGCTAGTGCAAAAAGTCCACCTTGTGAGCAACCTAAATACCTAGGACTTGCCCCAGACATACTGAATAAGAATCATTGGTAGGAAAACCCAGGGATGCCCATCTTAACAAGCCACCTGCTCTCCAGCAAGGAGATTCAAGTGTGGGGACCACTGAGCCACCATGACAAAATGACCACACTTTACCTCAAAGGCAACAAGAAGCCCAGACAAGATTTTAGGAAGTAAAGCGAGAAAGGACTTCCACTTTAGAAAGTACAGTCTAGCTTGAGGCGTTGCTTTAGAGCAGAGCCAGGACCCAGACTGACCTCCAGTACCCAAGAGTCCTTTCCACACTGCCGCCTACCTCCTTTACCCTTTAACCTCTCATACGGTAACTGCACTGTTTAAGATGGTTCTCCAGAGTCCACACACTGGAAACTTTAGTTTCTACTCAAATTGTCCTGAGAGTCAGATCTTTAGGAAGTGATTATAAACTGAGGACTGTGGTGGTGGGAATGAGAATGGCTCCCACAGGCTCGTATTTGAGTGCTTGGTCCCCAGTTTGTGGAAAACATTTGGGAGGGATTGGGAGGCAGCTCTGTTGGAGGGGGTGGCTTTGAGGTTTCCAAAGCCCATGCCAGGCCCAGTAACTCTCCCTCCACCTCTAAACCAGTAAGCAAGCGCCCAGTTAACTGCTTCCTTTCAAAGGTCACTTTGGTCATGGTGTCTCTTCACAGCGATGGAACACTAAGACAAGAACAAAACGCTCATGAATGGATAATGTCAATTACTATTGTGGAAGAGGGTTACTTACTGGCAGTAGTGGGTTAGTAACTGTAAGAGTGGTTATTAGTCTGAGGGTGTGGCTTAGTTGGTAGAGTGCTTGCCTTGCATACATGAGGCCCTGAGTTCAATACCCTGCGTTGTTTAAAAAATAAAATGAGAAAATTGGGTTACTGATTCAAGTGAGTTCACTCTTTCTCTCCCCTATATGTTCTTTGCCTACATGATGCCATGGGCCATGTTAAGACACAGCAGGAAGGCCCTTACCAGATATGGCATCTCCATCTTCACTCTCAGACTCTAGAACTGTAAGAAGTGAATCTCTGCTCTCCAGAGGTTACCCCATCTCAATAACAGTGGGAAAGAGTAGCCATACGTAAACATGCCTTTCCTACATCCTAGTCCCTTATACACATGCCGCATGAAAACCCTGTAAGAACATAGACATCCACCCTTGGAAAGTGGGGCTACACAACCCAAGATCCAGACCAACCGGAGGTTACACCACCATCAATCTGTCAGCGTCAGTGGGAGAATGGATGCCACTTCCCCTGCGGACAAATGCTAACACTGTTCCGTGAGGACAAGCTAGGACAGATGGCCCTTTGAGTTCATTTTTCTCCCTTAAAAAAGCTTAAGGACTATAAATCTGCACCACTTACCCAGCTGGAGTCCTGGGAATTGACCTAATAGGAAACTGCACTGTCCTAAGGGACTCCCCCAGTGAAGAGCTGCCATTCAGGGCCTGGGAGAACAATACCTAAGAGCCGCTCGGGAGCCAGCATTTGAGCTAGCACTGATGCCCAACGCTGGGGCTCTGCTTAGACTGTACACCTTCACAGCAATCTTACTAGGCAGGATGAACTGTTTATTCTTAAGATGAAGACACCGAGAGGTGAAGACACCAAGAGGTTAAGTAACTTACCCAGTGCTGTACAAGAAGCAGGAATTCAAACCCACTGCCACCCCGCCTCCAGTTTTGCATGCCACTTCAGAGGATGTGGCAAACAGATTAGTTCTAACTAGGTTCTGATAGCTAACTAATAGGGAAGGGAGTAAGCAAATCATTTATAGGCTCCACAACATATATGAATAAACAATATATCCCTAGAAATCACCCAGTACAAGGGCCACCAAAGGACCTACGAGTCCTTAAATACTAACTACCCTATGATCTGTGTCCCTGCTACTCAAGTATAGTGTAAAAGTAGCCACAGGCAGTATCTAGAAAAACGGCCATGGTTGCATTTCCATAAAACTTTACTTAGAAAATAGACAAGACAGGGGTGGGTAACACCTGCATTAGGCCTTCCTGGGTGTTCACAGGTTCCTGACCTATATCAAAAGGCACTGAATTTAAAAAGAACCTTCTTGGCCTCCAACAACTCTGTGACCTTTCACCAAGCACTTCCTTTAGCTTTCTAAGATGCACAGGGACTCACACTGCTGCCCAAGCTAAGCTAGCCTGGACACAAGGGATTCTCCTACCTCAACCTTCAAAGTAGCTGGCACCACAGATATGTTCTACTGTGTGAGCAAAGGCTCCTTTTGATACTGGGGACCTTCTTCACCCTCCTGCACTGCCCTTCAGATTTTTGTTTTGTTTTGAAAACAGGAAGCAACGGCAACTGCTGTGACCTTTACTTTCGTTTTTTCCCAGTCTTCAATCCCATTTCCTAGGAACCCGGTTGTAGTCCAGAGCCCGGGCCTACAATCTGGGGGTAGTTAGTGAACAAGGACCCAGGCAGGGTCAGACACATCTGAGGAAGTGCACAGGCTGTTTCACCACCTGATTCTTAGTCTCTGGGACAGAGCCAGAATGAGTCCCTGCTGCTTTGGCGACAGAGCCAGCCAAGGTTTCTCCTTTCCTCCCACTGACTCTGGCCAGGGAGCACCCAGGAAACTACCCTCAGATTCTCACACCGTAAGCAAAATGAGGCTGCCTAGGAAAGGAGGAGTCCTGGAGGAAGACGACGAGGCCTGGTTTCAAAGCCCTGCCCAGAAACCCACTGACCACTCAGTGCAGACCAGTCCACCAGGTGCTCACTGACTGAGCCCTGCTGGCATCTATGTGAGTAGTGCTGGCTTTTGAGGGCAGGGAGCAGCAGCTGGGCTCTGGCCTGGCCTCCCTTGTGTCAGACCTTGGGTACATTACTGAAGTACTGAGTACATTCCGGCACTCTGCATTCACTAAAGATAAATAAACCACTCGACTACTCGATTGCTCTTCCAAGGCTGGCCTGCTCTTTAATTCCTTACACTTCTAGCTCTGAGGTGCCACCACCACTGCTCACTGTCTCTGGATTTTATAAAGAATCTTCAGTTGATGTCCGGGTACAAGAAAACACATTCTGGAATAACGCTGTAGAAGACTAAGAGTATCTACAGGAGAACTGACTCAAAACAAACGTAAAAGGCCCCATATAGGTGATGGTGAGGAATATCTTTAACCCCCACCCCACCCCACCCCCACCCCCGCACTGGCACAGGCAGGTGGATCTCTCAGTTCGAGGCCAGCCTGGTCTATGGATCGAGTTCCAGAGTTCTGGGGCAGCCAGGGCTATACAGGAAAAAACTAAAACTATACTGTCACAAAAAAACTAAAGCCCCATATACTCTGCCCCTAAGAAGGTAAAAATCCGGGCAGTAGTGGTGCATGCCTTTAATCCCAGCACTTGGGAGGCAGAGGCATGCGGATCTCTGAGTTTGAGGCCAGCCTGGTCTACAGAGTGAGTTCCAGGACAGCTAGGGCTATACAGAAAAACCCTGTCTCAAAAAAAACAAAAAAACAAAAACAAAAACAAATAAATAAATAAATAATTTTTTTTAAAAAAAAGGTAAAAATCCTCAGATACAGAAAGATTCACATATCTTCCCACTTGGGGAAGGGAAAACAAACAAACAATAACAACAAAAAAACCTCAACTAAGCTGGTTCAAGGCCTAGCAAAAGCTGGCCAAAGAGTGTCTGCCGATTCCCTAATGCTCTCTGCCACAGACAGACACACACCAACAACTGCTTCATTTCCACCACTCCTTTCCTTGGGTTCTGAGCTCCCACACTGGCTACTAAAATTCCACCTCTGAACCTCTGAAGGAGCCCTGTTCACATGTCACCTTCTAGATGACGGATGTCAAAACTGGAAAGAATTTACAGTCGCAGCAGGCATTTCAAACTGCTTGCTACCCATTAAGAAGCAACCCTCACCCCCATCCCCACTCCCAAAATAACCAAGGCCCAAAGGATTGAGGAACAAGCTCTAAATTACTGCCCTTCCTTCCCAAGGTCTCAGTCTGGAATCCCAGTCTTGACCTCCCTTCCCTCTGGGGCAGGACACACCTTCAAAACCACACCCTGCTGACCATCCATACTGAACTCCCTTCACACGAAACCCTGTTAACCTTTATTCATCCTGTAAATGAAAACTTCACCCTTCTCCCAGTGAGATACCCTCCACGTCCCCAGTGCCAGCTGGCATCCTGCCACACCCCGTCCTACCCTCCAGAGCCCCACCTAGAAAGGAGGAGTTTCCCATCCCTAGCACTTCCCATTCAAGACAGACTGTAGGGGCTGGAGAGACTGCTCTTCCAAAGGTCCTGAGTTCAAATCCCAGCAACCACATGGTAGCTCACAACCATCTGTAATGAGATCTGACACCCTCTTCTGGAGTGTCTAAAGACACCTACAGTGTACTTACATATAATAATAAATAAATCTTTAAAAAAAAAAAAGACAGACTGTACCACTTATTAGTTACCATAAGATCCAACTAACATAGAGATAGTTTAAATATGTAGGCCCTATACAAATGCCAGTATAATAGGATCAAGGCCAAGGTACTTGTCTGCAGGACACAGCAAAAAAGCCTTGGCTACACACACACACACTGCATACACAGGACCTTTAGATATTTAAGTAAAGAGTTTAAGGATTCACAATGGCATTATGAATGTCCCACATCTCAAGAGTCCCTTCAGAGAGCTACGATGACTTCACCACTATGGCTGACTGGCCACAGTGGTGGCACAGAGATCTGGTACAATACAGTATGAGGGAACCCAGATTCACTGGGCCCAGGGATGGAAAAGGAGTTCTGACAGAGCTGCTAACAACAGGGGGCTTTCTCCTCCTGTCTTCCTCCATGCCTGATCCTCACAAGTGTGGCCATGAACGGGAAGCAACTCCAGAAGACTCCACTCAACATGCACTGCTGGCCCCAGAAGGGCAGGTTCGGGGAACTAAGTGTTCATAGACGGCAAGATGGAAACCAAGAGTCTCATGGGATTCACAGTATCAGATTCTTGCTGTAGACAATTGGCAACAGACCCAAGGCAGAGAATCAAGAGGGCAGACACCACTTGGAGGGATGACACCTGCTCCTGTAAGCAGTGAAAGAGGGAAGGGAGGTACCCAAGTCTGTTGGGAGAGGGGTGGGGGGAACACCAAGGAAAGTTCTGCTGAGAAAGCTGCGCTCCAAGACCAGCTAGGATTCCAAACGACATTCTACACCCAGCATCTCAGCGACTGGCAGCGGCTTGTTAACCTGAGCTGGACTGATAGCAGCTAGTGCTGCTTCCTTCCACTCGCCTGCAGTACCAGTTTACAGACAACCTGCCTATCCTAAGTCCACGATTCCCCAATAGAGACCTCTTCCTGAGCCGCAGGTTCACCCTGCCTGCTTCCTTCCCTGCATAAGTGCCCACCCGATAGGAATGGGAATAAGCCTTTCTTCTGCTCAGATCCATGCCCCCAACTCCACCCAACCTGAGCTTACTCGGGAACCAGAATTACCACTGCAAGGCTGCTCCTTCTCCCACACCTCTGCCCCAAGCCAAGTCTGCCTCTTTGCTCTCCCTGATAGGCCCCGAAATATAGCCTCGCCCCTCCAACACCACACCCCTGTTCTACTTCAGGCCTCATCCCAACCCACAGGAACTGCTGAAGCAGGCAGGCTCCTGCCCCTCCTGCCTCCAATCCCACAATCTGAAAATGACAGGAAAGTAGGGAGACCTGGGAAGGAGGAAAGGGAGGCTTCGATTTGGAGTGTGGTTGAATCAAAGCCTGTCATTGCTTGAGAACCAAGAACTCCGCACAATTAGCATTTGCATCAGGCCTTTCTCCTTCCATGACTGTTGTACATTTGCCATTTTCTAGAAATCTAACCAAAAACTACTTTATAATAAAAAAGGTATGGGTCAGGTGGTGGTGGCACATGCCTTTAATCCCAATACTCAGGAGACAGAGGCAGGTGTTCCAGGACAGCCTACATACAGAGAAACCATGTCTCAACAAAACAAAATTAATTAATTAAGTTCAATTTCATTAAAAATTAAAAAGAGGGCTGGAGAGATGGCCCAGTGGTTAGGAGCACTGACTGCTCTTCTAGAGGTTCTGAGTTCAAATCCCAGCAACCCCATGGTGGCTCACAACCATCTGTAAGGAAATCTGATGCTCTCTTCTGGTGTGTCTGAAGACAGCTACAGTGTACTTACATATATAATAAATAAATAAATCTAAAAACAATACAGAACAGGCCATGAAAACCATCCATAAGCCATTTCTTCCCATGATTCAGCATTTCTTAAGGCTTTTGTCTTCATTATCACTTCCTTAAGTAGCTTTTTTAGATGCTTTCCTATTTGCACCTGCCCATAAAATTTTAATAACATGTATGTATTGTGTAAGAGAATATATATGGCACAATTCTCTTACTCAATAATGAGTTCAGAATAACTAAATAAAACTGTAAATGTTCAATCCAAAATTTACAGCTATTAATAACTTATTAACTGTATTTACTGAATGACTTTTAATTTGAAATGCAATTCATATATATGTGTATATGTGTGTACACAAATTGTTCATTTCTATTAAATCACCATTGTACATAAAAATAAATTTAAAAAAAGAAATGCAACCATACTTCTCTTTACAGAATCTAAAAAGTCACTTTAAATAAATTTATTTTTATTTTATGAGCATTGGTGTTTTGCCTGCATTGTATATCTGTATGAGGGCGTTGGATCTTCTGTTACAGACAGTTGTGGGCTGAGACTTGAACTTCGGTCCTCTGGAAGAGCAACCAGTACTCTTAACAGAGCCATCTCTCCAGCCTCCACTTAAAAAGTCAGTTAAAAATCTGTTTCAAAAACAAACTGCACCCAAGGGATACTTACTAAAAGTTTCCCCACCACTATCATTTCTGTGGGTACTTAGGAAGAAAAAGTAGTCCCATAGTATTAGTCATGACCTCAAAAAGGATCTCCCTCCCCGCCTATCCTCCACCTCCCACCCACCCCCAAAAAAACAACAACACTAGAACCTTTAGATTTCCCTAGCCCTAACTCTTCAGGACCAGGAAACTGAATAAGTCCTCAGGGGCTAAGTGACTTGTCAGTCAAAGTCACCCATCCTGGATACCCAGGATACGGGAACTAGCTTGGCACCTAAGATGACCAGATGTTTGCCATTTTAACGACTGAATGACCGGCCATAAATTAATCCCACACATACACAAAAGTAGGGCAACAAGATTAGAGCCTTCTCTCGGCCACAAAGCTTTGTCCCTTTTTACTTCCCAAAAACATCAAATAATGGCCAAGAAGAAAGCAAAGTGCTCTCCAGGGTATGAAAACCTCAGATAAAGCTGCCTCCTGTCTACTCACACCTGGTGAACCTGACAGTCTTCCACACTCGAGGTGGAGCTCTTTTTTTTTTTTTTTGTCTGTTTTGGTTTGTTTGTTCTTGTTTTGGTTTTTTCTTTCTTTCTCCTCTAACACCTCCCCGCCCCCAGAGAGTGTTTCTCTGTGTTAATAGAGCCTTGGCTGTCCTGGGAAAGGATCTATATACCAGGCTGGCCTTGAACTCAGAGATTCGCCTGTCTCTGCCTTCTGGGTGCTGGGACTCAAGAGGCATATGCCACCACTGCCCAGCGGGGTAGAGTTCTTTAATCCACTTACAACTAGGGATTTTTCACAAGTACTTCAAGAATACTACCTACAACACCCTAAAGCACACCTGCTCATCCTCCCTAAATGGTCCACACACGACTTCTCTCCCTGCCCACTCTGAGAGACCTAGACACCCAAAGCTGTACCTCCTCTCTCTAACGTACCAAATTTAAGCACAGAGTACTTAAGCACTCAGTAGAGGGTGGATACGTATGCCCACATACCACCCTGAGGGTAAAAAGCAGAGTTGGCATGAACAAAGAGTTTCTTTGTACCTTGTCCATCACCTAAGACTAATACCTTAGCATGAAATTGGGAGGTTATCAGTGATAAGGCTAAACCTGAGGTCTGACGGAACCATATCTTTTCGGCAGTCATGCATTCACTCAGCAAACGTGTATGCAAGTCTTTGTGCCAGGCTGTCTACTGCTCTGACACCTAACTCCCACATGAGCTCTTGAGTTTGTTTTATTGGCAGTTGACAGAGTGACCTTCGTCCCAATGTGCCTAGATAATCCCATTTAACGTCTACTGCTATGGCTTGCCCTTCTCCAACAGTGAGCAAGAGTCAGAAACACCACTCCACAGTTATGAGCTGCTCTGGGTCTTGATTTCTTTTTCTTTATTACGGAAGGAAAAAAAATCCATGTTAGTGGATTTTTCTATGTGCCTAGAACTCACCATATAGTTCTGGTTAGCCATGAGTTTGTGATTCTCCTGCCTCAGCCATCAAAGTGCTGAGATTACAGACCTTAATCACAAGACTCAGGATTGTTCCTTCATTTTCTTTTTTTTTTTTTTTTT
>JADRCC010563095.1:0-13762 GCA_019843855.1 Hylomyscus alleni
GAGGAGGAGGGGGAGGGGGAGGAGCAGGAGGAGGAGATGGGCTAATTCATTCTGCCTGAGGCAGGAAGAAAGGCACAGCAAGAGAGGGCAGAAGGCATGCTTGCGTGGGGTAGTTAATGATAAGGAAGTTGTGTAGAATAGGAGGAGGAAAAGTTATAATGTACAAAGGCAAGCAAAAAGTGCCACATGAAGATGTCTGAGATGAAACAATGAGCTGACTGAGGAAGAGCTGAACAGAGAAAGGATAAGCCAGAGAATTAACTAAGCTTTATGCTTTGACTGTGCTGGACTTCAAAATAGAATCTGCCCTAAGAGTAACGATTAATGTGCACATTCTCAGGGTGTGATGAAATGCACTGCACCCTCCTCAGATAGTGAAGTTTAACTACCAAAGACCTTAGAGTGTAATTGTCCTTGAGGGTCTGAAAGTGGTAATCATATTAAAATGGGACCTGGTCTATTCTAACATGTATCCTTATAAGAACAGAAATTTAAACATAGGCGTAATCAGCACAGATGACAAAACTTGAAGTCAATAGGGAAAAGCCAAGGGTAAGACACTTGTCCTGTGGGGTTCTGGTATTTCAGCCTTAACAGTCAATTCACCTGATTTGTGATGAATTTTTATCTAAATAACTAAAGTGCTTAATGAGGGTCTGGAGGGACGGATCAGCAATTACGGCACAAACTGAAAACCCTGGTTTTTTTCCCATCACCCACATGGTGACTAATGTCCTTCTCTAACTCCAGTTCAGGTTACACAACACCACTTCTGGCTTTCGTCGGTACCAGGCACACACATGCTGCTTATGTATACAGGGAGGTGAACGTTCAAACACAAAAAAATAAAAATAAAATATGTTTTTAAAAAGTTGATCATGGACACTGTCACTACTTCGTTTAGTTCATGATATTTGAAATTCAGCAGAAATGATGCAATCCTGCACAGCAGAATTGGCCATAGGTGCAGGCAGACAAGTACTCATATGACATACCGCACTGGGAGACCAGGTAGAAACTCATAATTTAAATCAAGTCAGGTCAAGATTTAATGAACAGTGCTTAGGAGAACCAATGAAGTAATGATGTAAAACCTTGTGAAGTTTGTACAAAGACGTAATATGACAGAAAACTGTCTTATTATTGTTGAAACACTAATATAGTTTTCTTTTTCTTTTTTATTGCTTTTTATTAGAAATTTTCTTTATTTACATGTCATATGATATCTCCTTTCCCAGTTTCCCCTCTGAAGAAAAGAAAAAAAAACCCTGTTCCCTCCTCTCTCCCTCTGCTTACCAACCTACCCTCTCCCACTTCCTGGTCCTGGTATTCCCCTACACTGGGATATAAACCTTCACAGGGCCAAGGGCCTCTCCTCCCATTAATGACTGACTAAGCCATCCTCTGCTATACATATGCAGCTGGAGCCATTAGTCCCCCCATGTGTACTCTTTGGTTGGTGGTTTAGTTCCTGGGAACTCTGAGGGTACTAGTTAGTTCACGTTGTTTTTTGTCCTAAGGAGCTACAAGCCCTTCAGCTCGTTGGGTCCTTTCTCTAGCTCCTTCATTGGGGACCGTGCGCTCATTCCAATGTACGTCTGTGAGCCTCTACTTCTGTATTGTCAGAGCAGAGACTGAAGGAAGGACAATCCAGAGACTGCTCCACCTGGGAATCGTTTCCATATTCAGTCACCAAATCCAGACACTATTGTAGATGCCAGCAAGTGCTGGCTGACAGGAGCCTGATATAACTGTCTCCTGAGAGGCTCTGATAGCTTTCTTTTTCTAAATGCAATGAAGTAAAACCTAAAAGGGTAGAGATATTAAACCCTGTTACTATATAAGTTCAAGGCCTCCTGATGAAGTTCCCTTTCACACTGGAACAGTTGGAACTATGTTGCTTCTAAATCTACAGTGTTTATTCACTTGTAGGTATTATGAAGGACTCTGGTCACGAAGTGAAGGTGCTCAACTCAGACTTGTTTAGATACATTTGACATTTGTCTATATGTGTGTTCACTCAGCCGCTTATATGAGAATGCCCTCTTTCCTTTGGCCCACCACCCTTCTCACACCTTCTTTCTCCCCACGCGGGAGCATTGTGTTCTTCAGTTCGACTTCACTACTGTGCAAACCACATCTCTACTGAAGCCCTAGAACCCATGTGTTTGCGTCATAATTAAAGTTAGGGATCGCAACAGTGACTTTCTCCAGCCAGAAAACTCAGAAAACCTTACACTAGAGTCTTCCAATAGGTACTCAATTTGTTAACTGTAATCCCTAGACTGTGCTCTGACTCATCCTCAGACCTGGGGTGGTGTCAAGGGCTAGTAGGGTCACAGGAAGAACAACAGGCCAGATGTTATTCAAACCTCATGGATTCAGTTTTATGGCAGACTTGTGTCTGTGTGAAAGTGAGCAAAGTAGATCGCATCCATATATGAACATTACCATAATGAAATCCAGTACTCTGAATGATGCATGTATACTACTACCACTAGTCTTTTTTAAAGCTGTAGTGATATCCAGAAAGAGGGTAATGAATAATACATATAAAATAGCTGGTAAATATTCTATGTAATGTTTTGTTTCTATGCCATGATATATGCATATTTTATCTCTTTAACTTTGACCTGAAAGTACATATTTTCTTTTTTAAAGTTTTAATAGGCCAAGCATAGTTGTGCATTCCTTTAATCCCAGAATTTGAGAGACAGAAGCAGACAGATGTCTTTGAGTTGACAGCACGAGTGGTCTACATAACAAATTCCAGGCCAGCCAGGGTTACATAGTGAGATCTTGTCTCAAATATAAAAATTTTTTTGTGTGTGATGGGTATGTATGCTTATGTGTGATTGCAGCTACACATGTGGTAGTGTGTGTGTGTGTGTGTGTGTGTGTGTGTGTGTGTGTGTGTCTGTGTGTGTGTAATTCTTCACTTTCACATATTTGAAAGAGTCTGTTTTTTTTTGCTTCTGTTAAGTCAAGCTAGCTGGCCTGTGAGCCTCCATGGATTCTGTATATAACTTCCATCTCTCTCAGGAGCACCGGGATTACAGAATTGTTTCTGTCTCTTGTTTAACATGGGTTTGGGACATTCAAATTCAGGTGCTTGCATGCCAAATCTCTTTCTCATTAAGCCCATTTATAAAAATAGATATATTATTACTCTGGTATATATCTAAAGAACAAAGAGTATTTTATGAATTGTGTGTATCAAGTAGTTTTTAAAATCAAATATTTAATTTAATAAACAGAATAAATGAACTAGGTACTTTTATCATCCATATTTTATATCTTAGGATTAACTTGTGACTTTCATGAGTCCTCACAGTAAAGGGAGGGCTAATGAATTCAAATATAGCTTTGTTCTATATCACATCTTTCTATTGATTATCTCAGGACTTATTATAGATGGCATTGAATGAATGGATCTGAGAAGACAAATGTCTAGGTGTCTGAGACATGATGTTAGCAGTAGAACAATAAGATGAATCTAATGTTCCCTTCAGATGTCAAATGTTTATTTATCAGAGTTCAAAGACAGTGGAATATGTTCCTTCTACACTATAATTTGTTTTTTAATTTTTGATTTAAGAATATTTTAATGGTTAAAAAATCCATTCCTACCCTCAAATAAGAAAAGTCTGTCCTGTAGCAAGAGTTTCATTTACTTATTTTATATCATTAATCTCATTATATATTTCTTAACATTCCAAGAGTTACATACTTGTGAATTAGGTTGCTTATTTTTAAGGTTCATTTTATCAAATATTAACAGTCCTGTTAAATTTTAAACATCTGACTTAATACACTATTAGAAGCTCTTTTGCAAACAAAACATTATTATGATTCTTAAGATCCTATCTAAGAAGAAAACTAGTGTATGTGAGCATATTTACTTCAAACTTTCTGCATGAATTTTATCACATTTGCTATACAATTTCAAGTTTGAATCATATTTCTTTTTATTCATAGATTTACTTGGTCTACAATGAAAATATTAATTTTAGTGTTATACATATTCACTTATAGTTAATATTTTTAGTTATCACAAACACATTAATACAATCATACACATTTATATACTAAAACACTCTTAAAAATAGAAGCTTTGCAAAGACACACACCCAGAAACATTTACACATGAGCAAACCCACAAACTCACATACACTCATCCACACTGATATGTATTCTCTCACACACTCAAACTCACTCATATACACATCTTCACACGTATGCATGCTCACACATGCACACTTATACATTCCCAAACACAGTGTTGTATTCATTCACTCACAAACACACATTCTCTTCTATACTCAAGAGCTGTTAACCTACAAAAACCACAACAATGCTATCAAAAAAGGAGAAGAAATATTATTATATGACACTTTGAATTTTAAATGAAGACAATAAATTCACCAACAAAAAAGGAAAATTCAATGTTAAATTATTAAAATTCAACTGTAATTTGACACAACATTGTTTAAAATGTTACCATTTCCAAATTCTTTGTAATTAAGTCTAAATATAATTATACACATATTAGAAATATTGTACAAAATATACTCCATACATTATAAGAATCAAGGATAAATAAATATTAAGTCTAGGGATAATTAACCCTGCACTACAGTGAAGTAATTTTAAAGAAGCTATGAAGTGGCTGCTTTTAATGTTGTTCTTTTGCCTTCTCAACTCATAGAAACTGGTTGCGCTGGCAGACTCCTGTAGTCTCAGCATAAGGCAAGAGGATTTTTAGTTTAGTCAGGGACAGAGTAAAACCTTGACCACCCCAACCCCCCCCAAAAAACAGGGAAAGAATCCTTAACAGTTTGCATTGCTTGCACCAAATATTCTCTCCTATATTCTCTTCATTATTGTTATTATAATCCCACTGCACTTAACTTTTCTTCCTAAGCACTAGTTAGGAAGCTATTTATAGAGTTTCCTTGGGTTGGAATATCTTCCTGAGCTGGCATCAATGTGCAGAAATGAACACAGAGACACCAGTTATCAGGCTCCTGTCTTTTATTTTGGCAGGTACATTCATCTTCTTCTGAGCAAGTCCATATGAAATAGCACAGACCCGTCAAAGATAAATGAGCAGGTAGGGCTTCTTATTGTTTTGTATTTTATTACAGTAATTATAAGTTCATTTGGTGCAAAGACCTGATATTCTGAGTTTGGAGAGAAAGTGTGTGCAATTACTACCAAAGACCGTGTCAATTATTCGTGACACTATCATCTGAGAAATGATAATAGCTATTTGTAAGTCTAAAGGAATTAGTGAGAGGTTCCAGTTTTCAAGGAAGAAAAAATTAACAATTACTGCCTGTATTGGGCCCTTAATTGCTTGTATTAGAAAAGAAAAATAATAGAATAAATATATATCTATGTATAATTGGAAGAAAGACTCTGATAACCAAAGATACTAAACAATCAACATTTTTTCTTTTTTTAAAAATTAGATATTTTCTTTATTTACATTTCAAATGATATCTCCTCTCCTAGTTACCCCTCCAAAAAAATCAAAACAAAAACAAAAACAAACCCTGTTTCTTCACCCCTCTCCCTGCTCACCAACAAACCCTCTCCTAGTTCCTGGCCCTGGCATTCCCCTGTACTAGGGCATAAACCTTCACAGGACCAAGGGCCTCTCCTCCCATTGATGAGTGACTAAGCCATCCTCTGCTATACATATGCTGCTAGAGCCATGTGTACTCTTTGGTTGATGGTTTAGTCCCTGGGAGCTCTGAGGGTACTAGTTAGTTCATATTGTTTTTCATCCTAAGGGGCTGCAAACCCTTCAGTTCCTTGGGTCCTTTCTCTAGCTCCTTCACTGGGGACCCTGTACTCAGTCCAATGGATGGCTGTGAGCCTCTACTTCTGTGTTACTCGGACACTGTCAGAGTGTCTCAGGAAACAGCTATATCAGGCTGCTGTCAGCCAACACTTGCTGACATCCACAATAGTGTCTGCATTTGATGATTGAATATGGAAAGGATTCCTAGGTGGAGCAGTCTCTGGATTGTCCTTTCAGTCTCTGCTCCATAGTTAGTCTCTGCAACTCCTTCCATGGGTATTTTGTTCCCCCTTTTAAGAAGGAACAAAGTATCCACACTTTGGTCTTCCTTCTTCTTGAGTTTCTTGTGGCTCGTGGATTGTACTTTGTGTATTCTGAGTTTCTGAGCTAATATCCACTTATGAGAGAGTACATGCTATGTGTGTTCTTTTGTGATTGGGTTACCTCACTCAGGATGATATTCTCCAGATCCATCCATTTCCCTAAGAATTTCACAAATTCATTGTTTTTAATAGCTGAGTAGTACTCCATTGTGTAGATGTACCACGTTTTCTGTATCCATTACTCTGTTGAGGGACATTTGGGTTGTTTCAGTTTCTGGCTAGTACAAATAAGGCTGCTATTACTACATGTTGGAGCATCTTCTGGGTATAGCTGGGTCCTCTGGTAGTACTATGTCCAATTTCCTGAGGAACTGCCAAACTGATTTCCAGAGGGGTTGTACCAGCTTGCAATTCGACCAGCAATGAAGGAGTGTTCCTCTTTCTCCGCAACCTCACCACCATCTGCTGTCACCTGAGTTTTTGGTCTTATCCATTCTGACTGGCATGAGTTGGAATCTCAGGGTTGTTTTAATGTTCATTTCCCTGATGACTAAGTATATTGAACATTTCTTTATGTGCTTCTCAGCCACTCGGTATTTCTCAGTTGAGAATTCTTTGTTTAGCTTTGTACGCCATTTTTAATAGGGTTATTTGATTCACTGGAGTCTAACTTCTTGAGTTCTTTGTATATATTGGATATTAGCCCTCTGACAGATATAGGATTGGTAAAGGTCTCTTCCCAATCTATTAGTTGCCATTTTGTTGTATTAACAGTGTCTTTCACCTTACAGAAGTTTTGTAATTTTATGAGGTCCCATTTGTCAATTCTTGATCTTAGAGCATAAGCTATTGGTGTTCTGTTCAGAAAAATTTCCCCTGTGCCCATGTACTCGAGGCTCTTCCCCACTTTCATTTTTATTAGTTTCAGTGTATCTGGTTTTATGTGGAGGTCTTTGATTCACTTGGACTTGAGCTTTGTACAAGGAGATAGGAGTAGATTGAATTGTATTCTTCTACATGCTAATCGCCAGTTGAGTCAGTACCATTTGTTGAAAAATCTGTCTTTTTTCCACTGTATGGTTTTAGTTCCTTTGTCAAAGATCAAGTGGCCATAGGTGTGTCGGTTCATTTCTAGGTCTTCAATTCTATTCCATCAATCCACCTGCCTGTCACTGTACCCATAGCATGCAATTTTTATCACAATTGCTCTGTAGTACAGCTTAAAGTCTGGGATGGTCATTCCACCAGAGGTTCTTTCATTATTGAGAATAATTTTCACTATCCTAGGTTTTTTGTTATTCCAGATGAATTTGCAAATTGCTCTTTCTAAGTCTGGGAAGAATTGAGTTGGAATTTTGATAGGGATTGCATTGAATCTGTAGATTGCTTTCGGCAAGATGGCCATTTTTACTGTATTAATCCTGCCAATCCAGGAGCTTGGGAGATCTTTCCATCTTCTGAGATCTTCAATTTCCTTCTTCAGAGACTTGAAGTTCTTCTCAAACAGATCTTTTACTTGCTTAGTTAGAGTCACACCAAGGTATTTTTATATTATTTGTGACTATTGTAAAGGGTATTGTTTCCCTAATTTCTTTCTCAGCCTGTTTATCCTTTGTGTAGAGGAAGGCCACTGATTTCCTTGAGTTAATTTTATATCCATCTATTTTGCTGAAGTTGTTTATCAGGTTTAGGAGCTCTCTGGTGGAATTTTTGGAGTCACATAAGTATATTATCATATCATCTGCAAATAGTTATAATTTTATACTTCTTCCTTTCCTATCTGTATCCCTTTCATCTCATTTTGTTGTCTAATTGCTCTGGCTAGGACTTCGAGTACAATATTGAATAGGTAGGGAGAGAGTGGGCAGCCTTGTCTAGTCCCTGATTTTAGTGGGATTGCTTCAAGTTTTTCTCCATTTAGTTTGGTGTTGGCTACTGGTTTGCTGTATATTGCTTTTACTGTGTTTAATTATGGGCCTTGATCTTTCCAAGACTTTTATCATGAAGGGGTGCTGGATTTTGTCAAATGCTTTCTCAGCATCCAATGAGATGATCATATAACTTTTTCTTTGAGTTTGTTTATGTAGTGAATTACGTTGATGGATTTCTATATATTGAACCACCCCTGCATCCCTGGGATAAAGTCTACTTGATCATGGTGGATGATCGTTTTGATGTGTTCTTTGATTCGGTTTGCAAGAATTTTATTGAGTATTTTTGCATTGATATTCATAAGGGAAATTGTTAGGTCTTTGTGTGGCTTAGGTATCAGAGTAATTATAGCTTCCTAGGATGAATTGGGTAGAATACCTTCTGTTTCTCTTTTGTGGAATAGTTTGAGGAGTATTGGTATTAGGTCTTCTTTGAAGATCTGATAAAACTCTGCACTGGGAGACTATTAATGACTCTTTCTATTTCTTTAGCTGATATGGGACTGTTTAGATCATTTATCTAATCTTGATTTAACTTTGATACTTGGTATCTGTCTTGAAAATTGTCCATTTCATTCAGGTTTTCCAGTTTTGTTGAGTATAGGCTTTTGTAGTAGGACTGATGATTTTTTTTTATTTCCTCAGTTTCCATTGTTATGTCTCCCTTTTCATTTCTTATCTTGTTAATTAGGATACTGTCTCCCTGTCCTCTAGTTAGGCTGGCTAAGGGTTTATCTATTTTGTTGATTTTTCTCAAAGAACCAGCTCCTGGTTTGGTTGATTCTTTGTACAGTTCTTTTTGTATCCATTTTGTTGATTTCCTAAACAATCAACATTAGGCAGCCAGAGAAAGTATAGTATTGAAAATCTTTAACAAAACACCATAAATACAAGACTGATATATGTGTCACAGCAGCGTGCAAAGAGATGATGTTATTATATCAGTCAGAATCAGAGAGATGGCAGTCCTTTGTTCATCCTAGTTTGATGCCTGGCTTGGTGGCCAAAGGTGTTTTATGCCTAGGACTTATAAAAACCAAATCAAATCCCAGCAGCAGAGTGTGAAAGAATGAAGACAGATAGATACTTGTAGACCACAATGTGACCCACAGAATTGCCATCCAGTGCAGGGCACAGGTGGGCCATAGACACCTGCTTGCCAATAGCTTACCAACATTGGTATTACTCATTGGCCTGCCAGCCACCACAGAGTCTGAGAATATGGTGGTCAAATGGGAGAAAAAGAGAAGTGTGACAGCTTGACCATTATGAACAAAGATGAATCTAGAGAGTCAGAGGTGCAGAAAAGTAGTCTGTTGTGTATAGTCTGGAATCATGATGAGGTCCCAACTTAAGATGCCACTGAGTCTTGGCCACTAGGCCATGGTTTAGTCTGCTGCTATACAGTAGCAAGGGTCAGTATTGATATCTGTGGCTCATATTACCACTATAGAACATGGGGATGTCTCTGGTCAGGGTAGTTCCCCCTGCGACCACCTGGATATCCAGGGGCTGTGCAGAACAGGCCCTGCCCCTGCCCCTGCCCCATTGGAAGCATCACTCTGGAGAGCTGACCCTATCTCTCATTGCTAGCAGCACTTGGGAGAGCAGGCCCTATGCCTCACCCACAGCACAGTGGAGCTGGCCCTGAGAGCATGGGATACAGGGGGTGAGATGCCCCAAAGGGTATGAGGATGGGAGAGCTGACTTCCCACTCATCTTCCATGGGGTGGCATGAGTGCAGAGATGATGCCTCACTACTGGCCCCTTGCCACGTTTTGCAGTCAGGAAAGCTGACCACAGGGTCATAAGCTTGGGAGAGATGACCTGGGTGCAGAAGTGATGTCCTCTTGCCCCTTGTCATCAGCAGCAGTCAGGAGAGCTGACCCTTAGGTCATGACAGCTGTAGTGCTATCCCTGCCCCCTCACTGCCTATATCACTCAGGTGAGTGAACTCTGGACCTCACCTGAGCAACACAGTGGAGCTGGCACTGATGGCAAAGGAACAGGTGAGCCAGCTCCAAGGGTATGAGAGCAGGAGGGCTTGCCCAGCTCCTCACAGGCTGCAGTATGTAGGAGTGTAGGCCCTGAACCTTAACTTGGCAGCACAGTAGAGCTGCCTCTGAAGGAGTGTGTGGAGAGCAGGCTCCTAGGGAATGAGAGCAGGAGAACTGAGCCTGACTCTTGCTGATGAAGGCATTGGGTGGCCTAGCCAGAGGAGTTCTGGAGAGCTCACTGTGGTGGTGCTCACCAGCTCTGCTATCACTCAGGCCCAGACCCATGGCTTTGAGATGGCCAACCTTAAAATCTACATCATCTGTGAACGGTTGGAATATGTGAAAGGGCCAGTCCTGCTTACCCAAAACTAAAGGCTCTCCATAACACAAGGCAACAAAAAGAGAACTGGGAGGAGTCAAAGTGAGAATCCAATATTGATGGAATCACAAAAGCCAGAAATCTTTAACCAGACAAATGACTCATTCTAATGAATATTTGCAAGGGAGGATGTCTGGACAGAGGGACCTGCTGTGTGACACACTGTGACACACTACAGATTTCACAATGAGATGTTTTGTTGTTGTTGTTGTTGTTTGTTTGTTTGATTATGTGTTTTTTTTTAAACTGGGGGGTGTTGCAAGTGGAAAGGGCAGATATGAGGGGGAAAAGGGAAATGAGCAGGACTGGGGTGCATGATGGGAAACTCACAAAGAATCAATACAAAAGTTTGTTTAACAGACAGGTATAAATGACTGTGGGTGTTACAACTGAAATGCCTATAAAGAAAATCATGTAAGAGTAGTGTTTGTTATAAGCCAAAGTTGCACAGGCTCTGGGAAAAACAAACATGATCTTTGAAGAACAAATTAGGAATGAAGGGCAAATTGCATCAGGTTAAAGCTAGCACTCCTAGTTAGAAAGGCCAGACTGATGACTAACTCACAGTTGGACCTGAAAACCTGATTTGTCTTCCCTGGGAGCCTGGGCAACATGAGGCCACAAATACAGTTGGGCCACACAGGACCCATTAAACACAAGTGAAAAGCAACAGTCCAGTGAAAGTCTCCACAGAATATAAAAAAGCAAAAAATGGAGCATGAGGCAACGACTCTGGCCTGGAGCTTGCTTAGACGGATGTCAAACCACAAAGAGACAGTAAAAAATCCACAGATAGGTAAATGAAGGGTAAAAAAAAATGCTTGAAATGAAATGACTTCTGAGATGATTTTACAAATTCATAATTTTTCTAAGTGCTCCTACTTATTATGCCCTTTTGGTTTAGAAATAGTTGATGTGAAGCACCAGCTGTCACTTAGGGCACATGGTGAGACTCTAGGAAGGTAGAAGCAGCCATCAGTGTATTATTAATTAATCTTGTTGTTATTTGTCTTTCACTGGAATGTAAACATATTAAAAAGGAAAGTGTGGGTTTAGGGTGAGAAAGAATGGGATATTTAATGTGTGTGTGTGTGTGTGTGTGTGTGTTCTACAAGATGCTGGGTTGCTATATGTTTTAGAATTATCTTAAAATTACTTTAGCACTAAAATTTACAGGCAAGATGATAAGACTTTCACTCTTCATTTTTACAGGATTTATTAATTTTTCATAAAGTCTTTTATTTTTTGTATAAAATATATTTTGATCATATTCTTTTCTGTCCCTACTCCTCTAAGATCCTACCTACCAGAAATCATGGTATATCTCCCTCTTTCAAAACAGGCTAAACCTAATAAATAATAAATAAACAATGAGACAATAAAAAACTACTTATAAAAACAACAAAAGAAGGCCCAAAACAAAAACATAGAGCCAACTTTATTGACCAGCTCTTGGACATTGTTGGGAGTGCTCAGGAATGTTCTTGATATACTCTGTGAGATCCCACTTGGGAAAATGATTTTTCATCTCTCAGTGGGTATCAATTGCAAATAATTTCTTAGTTAGGGTTGGGATTTTGTGTCCATTTCTCCTTCTCCGTGTTAGAAGCTCTTGAACATGTCCACATTGTCTCATACGTACACCTGCCCTGTTGTGACTATACATCCATCATCTCTTGTTGTTGCAGTCTGTCAACCTCTTTCCCAAAATTCTCTGAGCCTTGAGAAGAGTGATTTGATGAAGACATCGCATGTAGAACAGAATGCTTCCAAGGCTTTCACCGACTGCTCATTCTCTAGCTGTATATCTCTGTGTTAGTTACTACCTACTGCAAGAAGAAGCTTCTGATGATGGTTGAATGATGCTCTGATCTATAGTTGTAGCACTGGGTCATTAGGAGTCATTTTAACAGTACGTTCCTTGAGCAGAATAGTAGCATTACCTCAAGACTTATTTGACCTTAGGCTCTTGGTCATGGTCTTGATCTTATTTGACTTTAGCCGTGTTAAGTATGGGTTCCATTTCATGCAGTGATCTGTAAATGCCATTAAAATGAAAAAGTGGTCAGTTACTCCTCCAACATTTGACCCAGTAGATCTTAAAGGTAGGTCACTGTTTTATATTACAGGGTTTGTATCTGGATGATACTGATGATTCTCTCTTGGTAGTATGCAAAGTACCTTCCAGTTCCACAAATGTTAGTCAGTAGGGGTGAAGCTTTTAGCTGGACCACAGCTTGGTTTCTCCACGATCAGTGACATAAGGAAGTTCTTATCTTCAGCAATAGGACCTGATCATCAAGTTATAGAGAATAACGAAGAGCCTCGACAAGAGCCTGCGATGTCTGGCTTGTCCTTAGGCCTCCTTTTGGTAAATGAGTCAACAGGATCCAACCCCTTCCCATCAATGGAGATTTTAATGGTGGCATATGATGTCTAGCTAGGACACTTCTTCCTTATTAGATACTGGTACCCCTTAGGTTCTTTCATATATGTATATATTTGAGCAAGCTCTTAGAACAGTAGAATTTCATATGGCTTTTAAAGGTCTTTAGTGTTAGAAGTCCCTTCCTATATTCCCTCCTTTACCCTGCCCTCCCACCCTCTTCCATTTAATCCTCTTACTCTGGTTTCCCCTTTATTTCTTTACAACACTATATCCCTCTTCCTTTCACTGGAAGATGCCTTCCGGTCGGTCACTGTTTTGCTTTCAGTATACTCTCCCTTGATTAATGTATTCTTCTTTCTTTTCTTCTTTCCTTCCTTCACTTATTAGCTCCTTCCTCATAAAATTCCAGAGAGCAGTTAATTGTGCTTTAGAAAGAAATATAATCCAAAATAAACAAATAAATAGTGGTATGTGTGTAGAAAGATATGGATATATATTCAAATAGATGTGTATGTGTTAATGAGAGTGAAACACAATTTTGGAGGCAAGGTTTAAGGACTAAGGGTGCTGTGCACTCTGATAGAGGATAATTGCCAGTTGAGCTCTAACTGTTCTGTTTACAAACACATAAGAACATCCTGGTGCTGTGTTCATAGTTTAAAACAAAATGGATAATTCATGCATACACCTTCATTTTCTCTTGATACTTTACCCAAAGGAGAATCAAAGGGGGGAAGTATTTGCTCCCTTTGTAAAGAACTCCACTGAAGATGAGTAGAGGAAGTGTAACACAAATCTTCAATGAAATGGTACATATTTGTACATGAAGCAATGCATAGAAAGTAGAGAAAGGGAATTATCAGTGGAAAAGTAAGACACTAAAGGGAGAGGAGATACAGACTAAAGAAAAAGAAGGAACAGCACAGCCTTCTTC
>JADRCC010563097.1:0-23460 GCA_019843855.1 Hylomyscus alleni
AAAAAAAAAAAAAAAAACCAAACCAACCAACCAACAAACAAACAAACAAGGTGAGGATGGATAGATGGTTCAGTAGTTAAGAGAACTTGCTACTCTTTCATAAGGACTAGGGTTTAGATCCTAGCATACAAATGGGTAAACTCATGAACATATATATATGCTTCAGCTCCAATGTGCTCCCTTGACTCCATAGTACCTGTGCACACACATGTGAGCATACACTTGCACAGACACACAAATAAAAATTTTAAAAACTGAAAAGGTGGGAAGCATTGACTATTTAGACTAGCAACCATATTTGGAATGGGCTGAAGACCTTATTTTGTTTATACATACTAAAAATTATCTGCAGAGAAATATCAGAAATTGGATGAAAGGAAATACAGGCTGGTAAGACATGTACTGTTTATTGTCATGTACTTTGTGATTTCTGACCCATGTGAATAACTATTATGAAATCAGATTACTTTATATGGTGTTAAAATACAAAGTTATTAAACTAGAATATTAGTTCATGCAGCATTGCTTATTGAAGAGCTTACTAAAGGGACTGAGCTTTGAAAAATAAAGAAAAAGACAACTTACTCAGTTTCCATAGCTGCTTCCTTCTCTCTAGTCCACACATCATTAAGAACAGGTGGCAAACTCTCACCTGTATGTGTGCTACTTGGTTCTTGTAGAACTTCTGTTTCCAAGTCATCAGGCTCTTCAAAGCAAAAGCAAATGTCAGAGGAAAGTTTGTTCAAAAATGGACTGAATAAACCTTATGTAAGTTATCACTATGATTAGCCTAACTAATGCTAATGATGTAAAAAACAATAAGTTTTAAGATTTCTGTGCTAGTCCTCTAGCAAAGTCACTTCTGAAATGAAAAGACTAGTCCTTTCATCTTTTTGGTATAACACAAATACTTGATTACTGTGCACAATACTCATTATTATATAAAATGTATGCCTCACTAAAATTTTAGTAACATGAGGCTGGCGAGATGGCTCAGCAGGTAAAAGCACTGACTGCTCTTCCGAAGGTCCTGAGTTCAGATCCCAGCAACCATATGGTGGTTCACAACCACCCGTAATGAGATCTGACGCCCTCTTCAGGTGCATCTGAAGACAGCTACAGTGTATTCCGCTGGAGCAAGCTGGGGCGGAGCGAGGGGGGGGGCGGTGGTGGAGGGAGTGGGGCCGCTGTCCTGAGTTCAATTCCCAGCAGCCACATGATGGCTCATGGCCATCTGTACAATTACAGTGTACTCATACAGATAAAATAAATAAATAATCTTTAAAAAAGATTATAGTAACATGTAAATTAGCTTAAAGGCATTAAAACTAAAGAATAAAGATACCTGTTGTTACAGTATGGAGAAATAGACTGTGATATTAATGATTAGGAAGGAAATTGTCTATTTTCCAACACACACACACACACACACACACACACACACACACACACACACACGCACACACCCCAATATGATTACCTGGACTTTTACAATGGCCTAGAAAAGAAGTGGAGTATGTTAAATCTATTTTCATTTATATACTCAAATAATAGCTACAAGATATTCCTGCTTTTCTGGTAGTCTTTAAAAAGTATTTCATGTATGCATGTATGTACATATGTGTATGCATGAATGTGTCTACATGGGTGTCTGCATATATGCAGGCTATGTGAATTTGTACAGAGGCTAGAAGAGAGCTAGATCCCTCAGAGCTGAAGTTATTGGTGTTTGCAGGATGCCAGGCACGTTGTGTAGGTGCTAGGATCCAAACTCTGGTCCTCATGATTAGTGCTTAACTGCTAACTTCGCTCCAGCACCAGGAAACTTCTCTTTTTCCTGGCTGAGATCATATACTATGTTACTTAATACAAATAGCATGCTCACTTCTCATAGAATTGAGACATACTTTTCTTGTTTATATTTAAATTTCTAATGACTTGACCTTGACCCATTGTGAAAGACAAAAGACGTACAAATTCTAATAATTTTTATCTGTTGCTCACATGATATGTTTTTGGTCATTCATACACAGTAAGCACTGAGGAGAAAGAACCTATTTTGTTTTTTAGAATGTAATTCTGTTCTTGTCAAATAGAGAAAAAGAGGTAGTGGCAAATGGTTTGGTTGTTTCTAGAAATGAGTTGACACAAATTTTCTTTCAGGGATGAATTTTTTTTAAGAGGAAAGGCATCAAGATAATGGGAAATACAATGAGGCTTTTTGACATAGGAAAGCATTAAAAAGGACAGCACCTCTTACTAGACAATGAGAAGGTGAATGTCTTAGAGAGGATAGCTTTCCCTTTAGAACCTAGAAAGCAGTTTTATTAAGAGGTACAGTTTAAAGTAAGAGACAGACAGCTGTCATAGACAGGATGACAGATGGAGGCAGCTCTAGAGAAGTCCCCTGAACACAGGGACGTATCTGACTTCTCTACCCTTCCAGAGGCTGACCTGAAGTTCCACATCACGTGACTTAGTTTAACTAGCCCACTGGCAGCACTGCGGAGCCATGTACAGTGTGGCTCTATGATTTAGGGGTGGTAAAACCACAGCACAGATGAATCCTTAACTCTTTGTCCCAGACAAAGAACTGCAGGGATCAAAGCCTGATCTCCTCAGGCTGTGGGACTGGACTGTGGAGTGATCAGCTTCCTAAAGGGGCAGGCCCACAATCCAACAGTTCCCTACTAGTTTTTAGCCATATTAAAAACAACTTACTTTATTCTATAAACTCAATTTGTGACCATACTTTCCACAAAGCTTAAAATATGTACTCTACAGCTCTTTGCAGGAAATGGTAAGCTTGCCAACCCTACTCTATGCCATAAATCTTCATTATATGCATACTTATCCTATTAGTTGATTTTACTTCTTAAAATTTTTATTCTTAATGTTTAAGAAGGTTACAATATGCTGTCTTGTTTAAGCTACTATAATAGAATATCAGAATGGGTGGCTTAAATAGAAATTGATTTCGCTTAGCTCCACAGGTCAGAGAATCTAGTATCAGGATCCCAGCACGGTAAGTTCTGGAGAAAGATGTTTTCTTCTAGGTACACTGAGTCTTTTCCTTCCTGTATTTCTTAGCACGGCATAAAGACTGGCTCTCTGGCCTCTTCTTAGAAGGACGCTAATGCTATTCAGGAGGCTTCACTGTAATTCCAAACTTAATTACCTCCAAATACACAGGGATTCAGAGTTCAACGTATACACCTTCTGAGGAGCACAGACATTACTCTGTAACATCACTACTAACCATGCTTCTAGTTCTCACACTGTGATGAACTAAAGATGGCTGCATGAAACAGTTTCTGACAGGCTTGTTGTGCAGAAGGCTCTGTTCTACCTTCATAAGTGAAGCGCGATGGAGGTGATGCTGCTCTGACTCATGACTGGATGGTTAAGAAAACTGGCAGCTTCTGGTTTGGTATCCTGAGGTCAGGAGCATCAGAAGTGAAGTTCATCTAATTCAGAAGAACCCCATGGCAATTTTTTGAGACTAAAAGATCACTTTGCATGTAGAAGGGATGAAGTAATTTTCAACTACTGGGCAGACTGGTAGGTTAAAAATGGCTGGTTCCCTACAGTGGGTTGACTTTGTAGGTTTGTGACAACAGTGAGCAACAGAAATGCTAATTCCCTTGTTAACTTTAAAGAACATAAGCAGCAGGCAAACAAACAAACAGAAATATAAGCAGCTCTTACTGTAGCATCCAAGATGGCTGTAAATTCTTAGAACTTTTCTCTTTTGGAGGGGGACTTCTGTTTCCCTGAACTCAGAATCTCTGAGTCATCACAGAGGGAAGCACAGAAGCTGGGAAGAATAGGAGCTGGAGAATGGCTCAGCAACTAAGAGCACTGGTTGTTTTCCAGAGGACCCAGGTTCAATTCCCAGCTTCCACATGTCTCTCAAAGGGGGGAAGGAGAGAGACCTATGTTACTAAGCCCCTGAAGTGTACCTTCCAAGATGACAGAAAAGCCATCAGGCAGTCTTACTGATCTCTTAGGCAAAGACACAGTGTATTAGGAAAATCATAAGCCAAGACTTGACTCAATCCTGATTCATAAAATACTGAAATGGGACGGCTTGTTCCTAGTGTGCAAGACCACACATCCTTGAAGTTCTAGAACACCAGCAGTGACAGCAGGACTCTGCATTCTGGGAGACCAGCCTGGTCCATGTAATGAATGACCTTTGAAAACTCTTAGTCTTGGGCTGGTGAGATGGCTCAGCAGGTAAGAAGCACTGACTGCTCTTCCAAAGGTCCTGAGTTCAAATCCCAGCAACCACATGGTGGCTCACAACCACCTGTAATGAGATCTGACACCCTCTTCTGGTGTGTCTAAAGACAGCTACAGTGTATTCATATATAATAATAAATAAATCTTAAAAAAAAACTTAAAAAAAAAACTTAAAAAAAAATATTAAAAAAAAAAAAAAAAACTCTTAGTCTTGAAAACCAAAAAAAGGAAGAAAAAAAAAAAGCCACAGTTACTAAAAGTATAAAATAGAGAGCCTAATTTGAGATAACTACTCAAACATATACACAGATTTTGACGATAAGAAAAACTTTCAGTATCAAATGCAACTTAGCTAATTAAAATCATTATAACATACCTTCCACATTTCTTTCTGACATTGGTGGAGACACCTCAGTCAACTTTGGACTTTTTGTTTCAGTAGAATCAACAGTAGCTGATGGGTTTATTTCTTTTGGAATACAGTGTAGATTCTCTTCTCCAGTGAGTGAGGGTTTGTAGTTCTCCTCTTCAGCATATATCTCTGCAGAAGCAAAAGAATGAAAAGTCTACTGCTCTCAACAGGTCTTGCTTGAGTTTACTTACAATGACAATTAGAGCAACAAACAAGCACCCCAATTTGGATTGTTGCAACAAGTAGTTACTGGTGAAGCTCTCTTATACACTAGTAACTAAAAATGAGTTAAGATAATGTGGCAGCCAAATTTGATTCCATGACCTCTAGGTGTGGTTGACAGAGTTCGCATTTTCTTTTTCTTTTGGGAAAAATTAATATATCTGTATTAGAATCAAACTTTAAAAATTATTAACCACCTTTTTTTCATAATAGCAACTGATACTTCTAATTTGTTATAAATTCTGCACAGTTTGGCTGTTTCCAGGAAAGAACTGGTTTATTATACAACAGCTACCCATAGCTATCTACTCTCAGCATTCCTGTGTGACTGTTGAACATTTTAGCAGCCACTGTGCCAACTCCCTAAAAGCAATTCTGTCATAGGTAGATGATTTTATTTACACAATAAATCATCCTGCCAATATGCAGACCTCTCAGTTCAGTGAACTATTCTCAACCTTACTGTCTTAGTTTTAATAAGTCATGTCTTAGAGACTTATAAATTATGGCCTCTCAAAAGTCCCAACTTTCAGAATCCCCATTTCTAATCTTCAGTACTGTTTCTTACCCATTTCCCTCTACTATAGCTTTTTTGAACAAGGTCTCACCATGTAGCCCTTGCTGACCTGGAATTCCCTATGCAGATCAGGTTGACCTTGAACTCATTGCTCCACTTGCCTCTGCTTCCCAAGTGCTGGGATTAAAGGCATGGAACAACTTTCCTATTCTACTTTTGTAAAAATTTGATTTTCCATAAATTTGAAGGAAAAAGAGGAGGGGGTCATATTGAAATGGTCTGGAGGAGGAAAGGGGAATGGAGAAATATTTTAATTAAATTGTAATCCTAAAACACTTTATTTTGCAAGTGTGTCTAATGACCTATCCTGGCATACTTTCTTTAGAAGTATTTTAGGATTTCCACTCTTCTAAAAGCTATCATTAGAATCATTCTTTTGCATACACCCTCAGCTTATTGTACTCATTTCATTGTACTCATGTGGAAAAACCTTAAATTCAATTCAATGTCTGCACATGCCTAGTTGACATGACTGAAGAACAGAGAAGTTGTTAAGTGACCTCAAATTTGATTCATTACTTCTTCCTATGGTTTAGATATAGACAGCCCAGGTGTCCCTGAAGGTACTTGATTCTGAGTGTGGTGATATTAAAGAGGTGGTTGAACCTTTAAATAAGTCAGTGAGGACACTGTTTCCATGACTAATGGCTATGATATTCACCTTTAGTAAGAACTAACAACTTTCTTTTGCCCTTTTGTAACATCCACAGGCTCTTTTCAGTCTATTTCGCAGCATCTAGCTGACCACTATAGAACATGTCCTAATATCTTCATGTCCTAAGTCAATTTTTCACATGCTTCAGATAGCAGTTTTGTGCTAAATCTCAAGGAACAACAGAGAAAAAAGAATGCAAAACGTAACACACATGGGCAGACGCAGTCCATGTCTGGATTCAGTTGCATTCGTTTCCTACCTTGTGAACAAGCAGCTGCACACACAGCTGCCCTTCCTCAGGTGTTGCTGTGACATCCAAAAACCTAAGATTCATGGATCCACAATATCCTCCTTTTGTCTCCTGACAGCAGCCCCTCCTAGTCCCAGAATAATGACACACAAACTTACCATCCATTTCTTCTACTCAATTTAATTCCTGAGTCTCTTTCAAAGATACACCAAGAATCGTAATAAATTGTTCCAATGTTTTCCCTCATGGAAAACATGCATGCACTTTTCCAGCTCCCTCATCCAGGTTTCCTTCATTTAGCTTCCTCATTTAGATTTCATTCAGGTCTCATTAAGTCACAACTCAAGATTTCTTTAAAGAACTACCACCCAGAAGGTAAAATAATTCCACATAATAAAATGAAGACATCTTAACACATTAATTTTCAAAAACCTTGGTTCTTATGCTTACCACTTTGGAAAGGCGTGTTTTCTAGTAGTTCTGTCTGTAGCTGTAACTCAGCTTCTCCAAGTATCTTCAGCACAGAATCTGTGGGGCTTTTCCCCCAGACTTTTCTTGGAGAGCCATTAGACTCTAACTTAATAACCTCTCCCACAGTATGTTCTGTGAAAAGAAATACAGGAAAATAATACTCAAAAATAGAGTAATTCATTGTTTAGTAATTTAATCCCTATTATCCATCCAAGTGCTTCATGCTAAAAGCTAATACAAAAACAAATTATAAGGTAAATATACATACGGGCTAAAAGGAAGGAAAGTCTAAGAAAACCTGCCTTACTTTAGGTTGGATATAAGCAGATGACTAACATTTCCTTTTTACAATAATAATAATTCTGGATAACTAATTTAAATAGAACTTAGCAAAGCAAAAAAAACATTGGAGTCATCAGAATATTTAGTAATAAAACATGAATACAGGAGCTGGAGAGATGGCCAGTGATTGAGAACACTAGCTGATCTTCCAGGGTCCACAAACATTTGTAACTCCAGCCTGAGTAGATTTTATGGCCTCTTCTAGCCTCTTCAGACACCAGGCACCAACTGATGAATAGACATATATTCAGGCAAAACCCTCATACACATAAAATAAATAAATAAAAATTAAAAACCCAAATATATATACTTAAGAATAATACATATTATAATACAGGGTATATATTAATATGGCCTTATAATTATAGCCCATACAAGGAGAGATTTTTTTTAAAGGTTATTTATGATGTTTAATCTTGGTTGTCAACAAAACTGGACCTAGAATCAGCTAAAAGGTAGATCACTGGGAGTGCCTGTAAAGATTTTCTTGATCAGGTTATTTGAAGTAGGAAGATATATCCTCACTGTGGATAGCACCTTCTGGTGGCAGAGCAATCTCTGAAGCTTTGCTTTTTGCCTGCTTGCCTTCACTCTCACTGGCAAGTTCATCTACTCTGTTGCTTCTGCTTCTATCTTTGCTGTATTCCTTCCCTGATTCTAGAACCTATCTTCTTTGGACTTCAATATCAACTAAAGACCAGTGCTCTCCGTAATCCTTCAGGCCTTTAGTCCAGACTAGGAATGATGAAGCATCTACCTTCAGAGTGAGCAGCTACTGGATTCCTGGCCTTTCAGGTGTGAGACAGACATTTTTGGAAGACCTAAAATGTGCCATGTAAGCCAATCTAATAAGCCCTCTTATAATATAGATTCATTCTATAAGTTATGTTCCTCTATAGTACCTTGACTAAGTAAGATACCATCTGAAAGATACTTTATTAGGATTTAGGATGTAGCATAAAGAGGAATAGCATACAGACTCCGAGATATAATGGGAAATGCAAATCAGAAAGAAATTATTCACTTTTGTACCACTGACATGATTAGCATGAGGGACCTAATTTTCAAAAGCATGGCTAAGGTAAAAGACATATGAATCATGAAAGAAGATACAAACCTAATTACAAACCCAATTGTTTTTCTAGTTTTGACTTTGTTATATAAATGTGTATGTGTGTATATGTATGTATATATATGTATATATGTATGTATGTAGGCTAAGTATATACAAATATAACTGAAGTGTAAACGTCATTATGAAGCCTCACAGCATTAGAGTGGCTGTTCTTACACTATAAAAGTTTGCTGATATGTATAAAAGACTTTGGGTCTGGCTAACCCTGCTATCTGAGTTTTTATTCACAAGTTCTTTATATTAAATTTTTAATTAAAGTGGTTAAAACTGGATAAAAAATAGGAATAAAACTCAGAACTGAAAGTTATGTGATGAAGAGTACCAAGTAATGACAATAGAAAGGAAAATTTCTGGAACAAATGAAACTGGAAAAACTGAATATCCATTTAAAAATCAATCTCTTTAAAGCAAGGCGAGAAAAAACAGGCAGGGATGGTGGTAAGTCTGAGTTGAAAGGACAGAACTGGGAGTCTAAGGAAGATAAAAAGGCTAGAGTCTGTCAGAAGGAGTATCAAAAACTAGGACACAAAGCTGATGGATGCCATTAGCTGGACATTGATTTGCACATCAGGTGTGAGGAGGTCACTGTCGTCTTGAGAGAAGCCCACCCAAAAGGAAGGGAGGAGCAAGGCTTGGAGTTTATGAAGAGCCAGAAATACATCCTATTTCTATCAGTGAGAGCAGACATACTTACAGTTCACCAACGAGCCATTAGGAAGATTGTTCAGAAAGGTTGCTGACTCAGTAGAAGGGAAAGATTAACCATAGACTAAACACTGCTTGATCCCACTAAACAGAGCTTATGCAGAAGACCTACAAGGATCAAGGTATTCAGAACTAACTTAACTATATTCCAGAACAAAGGTCAGGAATAATGACAGAAATGTAAAAAAATATATAAATGCCATAACAAAATTTAGTGGTTTGCCCCTAAACAAAATAATCAACAATAGTATGATCAACCAATCAAAACCAATGTCCAAATGACAGAGATGATGAGACTACTTACTGGAGAAAGACATTTACAGTGATTATCACAGCTGAACTCTATTGGTTCAACAGAGTAAAGAAGACTGGCTGTGGGAGTGACAAGTAAGGAAAGTTGGCCTGGTACATAGTTCAACTGTAGAGTACTTGCAAAACATGCAGAGGCCCGGGATTGACCCCATCACCGAAAGAAGAAAAGAAGGAAGAGGAATAATGAGGAGGAGAAATATTGATACTAGACTTGTAGGAGGGAAGACCAAAACAAACAAACAAACAACAACAACAACAACAAAACAACCCAGAAAAAGTAACAGCCAAGAATATTCCTAAAATGGTAACAGCTATGACTCACAAACCCAAGAAACACAAGCCAAGCAATAGAATAGATGTGATAACAAGGTATCGCGGCCAAATTCTCTGACACAGGTCTTTAAGAGAATGACAACTAGCAATAGGACAGCCATACACTGCACACAGGGGAGCAAGAGGACAGCCATACACTGCACACAGAAGAGCAAGAGGACAGGCATACACTCCACGCAGAGGATAGCTAAGACTGAGTTATCGATGGCTTCCCAAGATAAATAGTGGAACAGTGTTTTCAGAAAAAAAACATCAGGCTAGAATTCCATAGTTCATGAACAAACACTTGCTAAAGGCAGGCATGGTAAACATTTACAGACATATATAAGTTGAAAGAACTTAATTAGTGAGATTACAGCATAGCAACTCTTAGTTACTCTTTGTAGACGATAAAGAGAAATGGCAAATACAAAGTAGACACACAGGACCTTTTCATTTACTGCTTAAGTCTCTCAAGAGAACTAATGGTTAGAATAGATTATGAACTTCATAGCATAAATACAAGCAAAGTAATTGCCTCACCCATAACAATAACAGTACAAAGGTAGGAAGAGAGTAAGTTCAAGATTATTATGATCAACTAGGCTAAACACTGAAATCATTTGAAAATACATTCCATAAAAATATACACTGGTAACTCTAAATCATTCTGAGCTAACAGATAATGAAGTGTAGCTAAAAAAGCAAGAGAAAATAGAAGAAAAAAAACAGATGGATGATCAGAGAAAATAAAGCAAAGTGGTATATTTAAACTGTGCAGAATGTAAACAGTATAAAAATATTAATTAGATGTTATGAGTGGATTAAAAAAGGCAAACCCACATACAATATAAATGCCTAAATAGACTGAGTGGAGGAGAGGGATAGATATAATAGCCTAATATAACAATGAGCAACAGAATATAAAAATGACTACACTAAAGAAGGTTAATTGATCCATTCCTATCTCCATGTACAAAGCTCAAGTCCAAGTGGATCAAGGACCTCCACATAAAACCAGATATACTCAAACTAATAGAAAAGAAAGTGGGGAAGAGCCTTGAGCACATAGACATGGGAAAATTTCATGAACAGAACACCAATAGCTTATGCTCTAAGATCAAGAATCGACAAACGGGACTTCATAAAGTTGCAAAGCTTCTGTAAGGCAAAAGACACTGTCAAGAGGACAAAATGGCAACCAACAAATTGGGAAAAGATCTTTACCAATCTATATCTGATAGAGGGCTAATATCCAATATATACAAAGAACTTCAAGAAGTTGGACTCCAGAGAAACAAATAACCCTATTAAAAAATGAGGTACAGAGCTAAACAAAGAATTCTCAAATGATGAATACCAAATGGTTCAGAAGCACCTAAAGAAATGCTCAACAACCTTAGACATCAGGGAAAGGCAAATCAAAACAACCCTGAGATTCCACCTCACACCAGTCAGAATGACTAGGATAAAAAACTCAGGTGACAGCAGATGCGGGCAAGGTTGTGGAGAAAAAGGAACACACCTTCATTGCTGGTGGAATTGCAAGCTGGTACAACCAATCTGGAAATCAGTTTGGTGGTCCCTCCAGAAATTGGACATAATTCTACCGGAGGACCCAGCTATACCACTCCTGGGAATATACCCAGAAGATGCTCCAACATGTAATAAGGACACATGTTCCACTATGTTCATAGTAGCCTTATTTATAAAAGCCAGAAACTGGAAACAACCCAAATGTCCCTCAACAGAGGAATGGATACAGAAATTGTGGTACATCTACACAATGGAGTACTATTCAGCTATTAAAAACAATGAATTTATGAAATTCTTGGGGAAATGGATGGACCTGGAGAATACCATCCTGAGTGAGGTAACCCAATCACAAAAGAACACACATGGTATGCACTCTCTGATAAGTGGATATTAGCCTAGAAGATCAGAATACACAAAGTACAAACCACAAACCATAAGAAACTCAAGAAAAAGGAAGACCAAAGTGTGGATACTTCGATCCTTCTTAAAAGGGGGAACAAAATACCCATGGAAGGAGTTGTAGAGGCTAACTATGGAGCAGAGACTAAAGGAAGGACAATTCAGAGACTGCTCCACCTGGGAATCCTTCCCATATTCAATCATCAAATCTAGACACTATTGTGGATGGCAACAAGTGCTGGATAACAGGACCCTGAGAGGCTCTGACAGTACCTGACTAATACAGACGTAGAGGCTCATAAGCCATCCATTGGACTGAGTACAGGGTCCTCAATGAAGGAGCTAGAGAAAGGACCCAAGGAGCTGAAGGGTTTGCAGCCTCTTAGGAGGAACAACAATATGAACTAGTACCCTCAGAGCTCCCAAGGACTAAAAATCCAACCAAAGAGTAGACATGGTGGGAATCATGGCTCCAGCAGCATTTGTATAGCAGAGGATGGCCAAGCTGGTCATCAATTCAAGGAGAGGACCTTGGCTAGGTGAAGGTTCTATGCCCCAGTGTGGGGGAATGCCAGGGCCAAGAAGCAGAAGTGGGTGGGATGGTGAGCAGGGGGAGTGGGGAGGGAACAGGGGATTGTTTTAGTTTTGGGGTTTTTTTTATTTTGTTTTTCTTTTTTCTTTTTGGAGGGGAACCTGGGAAAGGAGATATTGTAAATAAGAAAACATCTAATAAAAAAAACTTTTGAGACATTAAAAGAAGATTACTAATTCAAAAAATGACTACACCAATAAAGAATTCTTTAAAATAAATTAATTATTAAAAATCACAACATAAATGCCTCTCACAAAGGATTATGATAAGTCAAAGAAGCCAGAAACCAAAGAATAAAAAACTTAGAGGGTTGTACTATATGGCATTCTGGAATGAGAATAGATAATCTAAGATCGAAGAATCTCAGGCAAAAGAGCCACAGGGGAGACAAAAGACAAAGGATTGAGGAAGGGCCTCAACAATTTGAGGTGATGGCAACACTCTGTGTATTAGTAGCAGTTAGCATTATGCACTATGTAGGTCCACACCGTACAACCACAGTGTGTGCATACCATTATCCATACAATAACAGAAAAGGAGAAAACATTTAATAGTGAATTCTGAATATGATAACATGCTGTGAAACCCTTATAGAAAAGAATACTAACATCTGCAGTTTACTCTGAGTTATGTCAAACATAAGACTGACAAATAGAGCTTAGATATTGACAAAGTACAGTAAGGTACTAATGGCATTTCTAAATGGATGATTTATTAAGATCCATTGTGCTACACATTTGAAATTTTTCATTATAAAACTCTAGGAATTTATGTATGATAACACAATGGGATATTGCACCAACATAAAGAGAACTTTAAAATGAAGTATTTACACTTAAAAATAAAGTCAAAAACAATGCAAAAAATAAAAATTGGATATGATAAATAATGCAAAATAAAGGGAGAAATGTTTACAAACATGTACATGTGTATATAAACACACATACACATATATACATATATACTCACATATACACATATACATGCACAGGAGACAGAGGCATGCAGATCTGAGTTCAAAGTCAGACTACAGAACAAGTTCCAGGACATCCAAGCTTTGGTAGTTGCTTAGGCAGGAGGTTAAAAACAGGTAGCTGGTGATGATGTAATAGAACAAGGCAGGCATGTTCCAGTCCCAGCAAGCAGCAGAATTTAGCAGCTTTGGTCACATGGCTTTCGCTTTAGAGTCAAGAATAGAAGGGGTTACTGATATAATTGATGCTGGCTAGCTGGAACTAACAAATTAGCGGTGATTGTAAGAATCACACAGGTGGTACTGGTTTTGAAGGCATGAAGGGTCTTGGAGAGCAGCTGAGGCTTGGCACCAGGGAAAGCCACTGGTGATGGTACAGCCTCAGTTCCAGTTGATGGCCCAGCACTGTAGGGGCCATGATGCAGAGAATTAGCACCATGAAGAGAACCTATGAGAGGCTATTGGTGAAGACCCCAGTGAATTGGAGATGCCAGTACCATGGGATGACCACCAAGAACAGCAGCAGCAGTGGAGTGGATCAACCTGAGCTTAGAGTGCTACAGGGAGCAGAGCTGGAGGAGCCCAGAAGATCATGCGTGGATCCCAGATATCAGAACAAGAACTTGTAAAGTTAAAGTTGCCTTAGAGATCCCAAAGCTGTGGGAAACTTGCTGAGGAAAGCTGCTAATGGGGAGTGGAATCAGCCCGAAGATGCAGCCAACAAAGCTGAAAGGAGTTCAACATCAGACACAGAGACGCAGACTTTGGAGTTTGCCCAGCTGGTTTTTGATCTTGCTTTGGTCCATTATTTCCTCAAGACATTTTGGAATGGTAATGTTGGAAGTATGTGATCTGGTTTTTTATTTTGAATTTTATAAGGAATTACAGTTAAGAGATTGCATGAATCTCAGAAGAGACTTTGGACTGTAAAACATTGCTGAGACTGAAAGACTATGGGGATGTTTGAAGTTGGACTAAAATAAAGGTACTTTGCATTATGTTAAGACTAGGTATGGCCCCTATAGACTCATGTATTTGAACAAGCCTATGGGAGCCAGGGAGTGGAATATGGTAATTTGAATATGCTTGGATCATGGGAAGTAGCACTATTAGGAGGTGTAGCCTTTTTAGAGGATGTGTGTCATTATAGAGGTGGGGGCTTTGAAGTCATATATATGTTCAAATCTGGCCAGTGTGATCCAGTCCCTCTTCCTGGCTGCCTTCAGATCAAGATGTAGAACTCCTAGCTCCTCCAGCACCATGTCTGCCTGCACAATGCCATGCTTCCCACCATGACAATGGACTAAGCCTCAGAAACTATAAGCTAGCCCTAAATGTTTGCCTTTGTAAGAGTTGTCTTGGTGCTGTCCCTTCACAGCAATAAAACTCTAACAGGAGTTGGTACCAGGGACCATGGTATTTCTGTGAAAGGCCTGACCACATTTTTGCTTGAAGAGACGTGGATTTGGGGACTTTGGATTTGGAAAGCAGAGAAATATTTTAAGTAGAGCTTATAGGACATCCTAGTAGGAATATGGAAGATATTAGTGCTGAAAAAAACCACATCCCCCAAATCCACTGACTGAAATTTGTGTTATCTGCATACTCCTGGGTACATGTACATTCAGTGGAGGATGATAGAGATAATAAGCTGTAAAAAAACCTTCAACTCTCCCTCCCCTGGAAGCCACAAGCTCTCTCTAGTTACTTAGGGTTAGAAGCCCAAGACTGCTTCTGTTCCCATGATACAATGCTGACTGGTTTGATCTCCTATAGACAACCACAGCACTATAAATTTATCAGTGCAGGCTCCTGCCATGCCCAGAGGATAGTGTTGTGATCCGGTCATCTTCACACTCTAGTCTTACAATCTTTCCAGTCCCTCTTCCAGGACAGTTCCTGCATGCCTGTGTGTCTTTAGCCATCTCTCCCTTTCTCTTGCCATCTGCCATAGTGAGAGTGTGTGTGTGTGTGTGTGTGTGTGTGTGTGTGTGTGTGTGTGTTTTATAGATATGTGACTTATGGCTAAGCACTTCACTCCTATTTATTCTCTGCACTTTGACCAGTTGTGAGTGTCTATATTAACCACCAGGAAGACCCAATTTTAAAATCTCCCTTCCACGCTTATAAGTCTATATTTGTTGAAGTCAGTAGAAATTCTTTATGCTAAGTATCTATAGAGCCCTCCCATGGCTCCTTGTTTAATTTTCTTGTTGTAAAATTTGAGTTTTAGTCCTCCATGTTGAATTATATCAAGTTTCCTATGTTTTACAAGGGCTCAAAGCTACGGACAGTGGTACACACTGTCATTCCAGCACTTGGAGGACAGGCAGAACAATCACCAGCTCAAAGACAGGAATACATAGTGAGATATGGTGAGATAAAATCTCTTGCCCTGAGTTCTGGTTACTCTCTGCTTTGGCTCAGCTAGCTACTACTTTCACCAAGTGCTTGCTTGATTTCCAAAGACTCATTTCTGCCATTGTAAGGATTCTCAGAGTAGCCCATTGTTATTATTGTATTATTTATCAACTACAATTTCCTTTTCACTTGCCACCTTTTCTATTACTATCCTACCTTCCTCAAGAGGGACTATCCTTAGCTCTTATCATGTTTCTACAGCTTATGAGTAGTTGTCACACAGCATAAAGAATTATTGGGCTTCTGTACAACTGAAAAGAATTTGACAAAAATAGTGAAATCAATTAAAACAAGTGTTTTTCATAATCACACTTGTTTATTTAGAGTGTGAACTCAAGAGACCATATGTGTCTGTTTTTTCTTAAAATGTATTTCCAGTGCCTAGAATAATGTAAGAATAAGAACTCAGTTGGGTGCTTGGGGAATTCTTGCTATATAAATCACAAAACTCATCCTAAATGTCTAAGAGGACTTTCAGAGCTTTTATTGCTCATTTTTATTAGGAATTACTGGTAGAGTTGGGCAAAGTGGAATGTACTCAGCATTCAGAGGCAGAGGCAAGAGGGTTATAAGTTCAAGGCTAGCCTGGTATATATATTTTTAGTATATCTCATAAAACAAAGAGCTGGGGAGCTGGGCAACACTTGCCTGTAATTTAATCACTTGGAAGACAAAGAAAAGAAGACTGTGAGTTCAAGGACAATCCTAGATACACAGTGAGACATTATCTCACCACTAAGCATCCACTTCACTCCAACAAGAACAAAAATCAGTAACGACTTAACATGGTGTAAAGGGTTCAAACAATTTAAATACATTTTCTTAATTCCCTCTTCTTTTATATAAAAATCTCTGCAATGGTAAAGACCAAACTTTTTTTAATGTTCTTTATATTTTACTAGAAGATACTTCATGCCCATGAGGACATGCCCAGAATTATTCTACCTCGTTAAAGCCATCCACATGTTGTTTCCTTTGGATGGCCAGTACATGAGTTTATGTGAATGATAAACCAAGTCATGACATTAACACAGTTGTACATACTTTCAGTTGCAGAGAAGGATGTATCCAGTGTCACTTCACCCAGAGGAATCACAAGCTGACCTCCCATCTCCCACTTCTTGCGATCAGAGGAAACAGCATTTTCCTTCTCATACTCTCTCTCATCTTTGTGACCAACGGTCTCACAAGAATCAGAGTGACGATGCTTTTCTTTTTCATCCTCTTGAGCTTTAAGATTTTCATTTAGCCTACGCAGTATTTCTCGCTTACTCTGAAATAGTTACACTTTAGTAAGCATATTGTTAAATAAGATGCCTGACAGAAGTTTTGAAAACTGTACTTACTGAAATAGCATTGTTACTCTTTTCCATTTCTTCTGAAGTTCCCTGGGCATCGGTTAAACTTCCATCCTGTAAACACAAGGTGGAAAAGAGTAAGAGAGAAAACCATTTAAAACTTCATGGTAAAATAGTTGATATTTTTGTTTCTTTTAGCTTTTCATTTAACTGACTCCTGTGAATTTTTCTCATTCCTGTAAAATGTTAACACAACTTCTTTCATTATCAGTAATAATAAGCATTTAAACATTATCAACCAGTTAATAAAATTAATAAGGGTCAATTCTCAATTATGTGTCATGTTTATGGGTTACAGCTAACAATTATCTCTTTTTCTTCTTCAGCATCTCATTTTCGGTAATTTAACGTCAACAAAAGATGTAAAAAGAAAATCCATATACTTTGTTTACTAGACCTAGAAAAGGGGTCTCTATTTTTACTTTTTTTGTTTGTTTGTTTCTAAAAAAATAATTACAGTTCTTGGGACTAGAGAGAAAGCTCAGTAAAGAACATTGGCTGCTCTTGCAGAGGAACCAGGTACCATTTCCCAGTATTTACAACTATCTGTAACACCAGTTCTAAAAGATCTAACACCCTCTTCTGGTCTCTGGCGGCATCAGGCATGCATGTTGTGCACAGAGATACATACAGACAAAATACCAAAGGACCCAAGGGGCTGAAGGGTTTGCAGCTCCTTAGGATGAACAACAATAGCAACTAACTAGTACCCTTAGAGCTCCCAGGGACTAAACTATCAACCAAAGAGTTAACATGGTGGGACTCATGGCTCTAGCAGCATATGTATAGCAGAGGATGGCCTAGTCGGTCATCAATGGGAGGAGAGGCCCTTGGTCCTGTGAAGGTTCTATGCCCCAGTGTAGGGGAATGCCAGGGCCAGGAAGCAGGAGAGGGTGGGTTGGTGAGCAAGGGGAGGGAGAAGGGAACAAGTTTTTGTTTTTTTGTTTTTTTGTTTTTTTCAGAGGGGAAACCAGGAAAGGAGATATCATTTGAAATGTAAATAAAGAAAATATCTAATAAAAAATAAAAAATTTAAAAAACCACCAATACACATAAAATAAATATTTCTTAAAAAGAAATAATCCTAGGGACTAAACTTGCCTCATTAAATGTTCTACTAACTGAGCTAAATTCTCAGTCCCAGGGCATGTTTTGGTAGATAAAGTAATTCAGGATGAGCTGTGATATTCTGAAACCATCTTTATGTTGTACACACACACACACACACACACACACACACACACACACACCCCAAAGCCAAAGCATTAGACATAATTGACAACTTGTCTTTTTTCTCTCTAAGGAAAGAGGTTAGAAAGAATCAAGAATAGATTCATACTTATTTGTGTCATTAATAATGTAAATTTTACTTCTGATTAGCACAATGAAGATATTCTAAACAACTTAATATTTAAAAATATATGAAAGGGAAAAGATTAGTTGTTATGAAGGCTATGACTCAGTGTGACTAAATAATCTTCAAAGTTTTAAGTAAACAGTTTCTAAAAATATAACACAGTAAGAAAAACCATTTAGTCACATGGGCTACCTCAAATTTTATAATATTTAGAAAACATAAGAAAATAGTGGTCAGATGAAAGTAATACATGTAAACAAGACAAGGAGGATTTTACCCAGGAAAGCAGTCAGAGAGATGAACAGCTACTTGAGATGTGAGACTGGGTACCAGGAAGGAAATCACACAATGGTATCTAAAGTTGCTGTAAACAATGCGGCACATGCAAAGTCATTATCAGAAAGAGACAAAACCTACTAGGGACAACAAAGATTCTTATATGAAGCATAAAGAGTGACCAGGAAATAGTTTAATACTCTGCACAAGGCTCTAAGAAGTCTTTGTAGTAATCAATAACCTCTGCAGCATGAAAAAAACTAATGGATCTCATGAAATCCAAGTTTCAGACAGTAGCTAGGAAAGGAAAACAGAGGTTGCCGAGCTGTTGGGCTCAGCAGATGGCTTTCAGGGCCATGGAAGCCCAAGCAGGCACTCCACGCTCTGAGCCATTTCTCTCAGTCCAGAACAGTCTTCATATTTATATACTTGCAAGTTTAAACATATACTTATTCATATTTGTTTATTTATCATCTGTGTGGTATACAGAGGCTCAGAAGGAACAGGTTAAAAAATAACAAATTAAATGTAATTTACAACGAACACCATTTGCCTTGTTACAAAATTTCAAAAAGTTGGGACTTTGCTCCTAGAGTTAGTTACTTTAAGTGCTAAAGAGATATAATTCTTGAAAAAATAGCTAATCATAAAATTTAGGGTATTAAACTGTTTGCCACATTATTTTCAGTTATTGTTTTCAAATGATTTGTACTGCAATTATTTAGCACATGCACAAGCATGAGTGCCTGCTCGCTGCGCTACAACTTCATGCACATGGAAGTCAGAAGAAAACTTGTAGGAGTCACTCTCTTTACCATGTGCATCAATCTCTGATTGTCAGGCACTGTGGCAAGCAGCTTTCCCCACTGAGCAATCTTACCAGTCTGTTAGTAAACTGCTTGAAGGGGGAAGTCATTTTAACATATGTCCCCTACTCTTATACACAGCATTTGTGACACACTGGTTCTAAGAACTCTCTACTACCTTGCCAAAACCCACGGGTGCTCATTCTCATATTTAAAATGTGTACATGCATATAGCCTATGTATATCCTCCATATAACAGGAATAATTTCTCAATTAGCTACAAGATATAACAACATAACCATATATCTATAGTATTATGCACTATTATATACTATTTACATAGTTATATGGTTTAACAACAAGAAATATCACTCAGTACTATAGAAGCTATCATTACAGGCAGGCCTGTGCGATACACAGGAGTAACAACATGACTTTTTTTCTCAAACACTTTGGATGTGAAATTGATAGACTATGTATATGGGGAGTCCTTAGAAGCAGAGTACTCAAGGTAAATTTATCCATGGCAGAGTCCTAGATAAAGCCTATGGGCAGAAAACTTCCAATAGTCAGTTCAAAAATGTTCAAAAAATTTAAGAAGATAGATTCTCTAGAAAAAACAAGGAGATATTAGGAACTAATGTCAATTCTTTAATTTATTTTTATTTAAAATAATATCTAGTCTTTAAAGAGTTCTAAATTTTATGAAACTTACCAGGCCCACTTCTTTCAAAGCGGAAGTCACAGAAATAACAGGTTTCATCTGCTGCTTTGATGGAGAACCATCTGTTTCAAGGTGCTCCAAAGGTGGAGGAACATCTGAGCTTTTTACTCTCACCACCAACTGCAGGAGACAGAATACACAGTTATATGGCTGGATTTCAAATTTTCATGGAGAAATAGAAGGCCTCAATCTCTTTTATGCATAGTACAGATCTTTCTCCTTTCTAAATTACTCATTTTTATTGGACACTATGATACATGTACTAGCAAAACAGTGAACATGAAAATCTTCCAACCTCATATGTAAATACAGTCCTAAATAAAACTGGTTACCACTGTACAACAGTGTCTCATAAAATGATCCCCCAAAGTCTTCTAGAAAAAAAATGCACTAACATGCTGGAAGGTGCATTATATTCCTATCTGCAGCAAACACCATGTAGATAATGAATACTGAGAATAAGCAAGGCTTGTTCTCTCCTAAAGGACTGCAAACTGTAATGGAAAGGGGGAAAGAAGCAAATCTCTATGTTACTGAGAGATGCTAATGGTCTGGAATAGACTGAAGCAACAAAGATGATCAAGAACTGACTGTGCAGGCTGAAAGAGAAGCCAAAGACAGTAGACTCTGTGGCTCCCTGCCCCCGGCACTCCCCCAGCAGCCCTCAAAGTCAAAGTCAGATGCTTCTATAGTCAAAGCCTCAAACTCCAACTCACTAACATTGTAACTTTTCATTATTTCTTGGCCTAAGACTCATTTTTTTCTGTAACAGAAGAGCACTGTCCCCATTTTCTCTTTTCTGAAGAGATCAAATGAAATAATTACTGTGAAGCACACAGCAAGTATTGATTTAACCTGTATCAAATAAGGTCATCTGGCTTCAGCACCAAAAGCCTAGACTTACTGATGAATTAGCTTGCAGGAACCATGCTTCTGATCTTTAGAATGCACAATAGAAACAAAAAGTCATGTGTGCATAATCAGAGTTTAAAGTTTAGGTAGTGTATTCAGGGTCTTAGAACAGAAGTTCACAAGAGACAGTGAGCTGCAAGTCAAACCTTATTAATTCAAACAAAACTCAAGATTCAAAAAGATTAAAAAGTAATAGAGTTGTATGAATAATTAAGTAGAAGTTATAAAATGGGTTGAAACAATTTCATCAAGGTAAGTATGTCATTAAATGGCCTTCACAACTTTACAGTTCATTTTAATTCATGATTTCAAAGATTATCTTAAAAGTCATTTTTGAAATTATTGGGCAGGTATCTAAACATAGAGGCAAAGAGGAAATCCTGAAAAAAAAAAAACCCGTATGCAAATTCTCTCAATGAGTTATACTTCATTTACTCATAATTATTTTTGTGTATATATGGAGGCCAAAGGTGGATATTATATGTCTTCTTCAAGCACCCTCCACCTTTTTGGTAGGTAAGAGGTCTCAGTGAACCTGAAGCTTGCAGATTTGTTTAGACAGGCTGTTGAGCGAATCCCAAGGGCCTTTCTGTCTCAGCCTCCCCAGTCCTGTTAATCACAGGGGGACACTGCCTTGCCAGCCTTTAATATCAGTGCTATGGATCTGAACTCAGGGTTGTAATAGCTGGAACTTTGTCACCAACAGCATCTCCCTATCTGCTTGTATCCATACTTGTTAAAAAGTTCTTTCAGGGTGGGGATAGAGTTCAATAGTAGAACAGCTGTCTAATGTGAGGATGGTCTTGATATTCAGAACCCTAAAAATTAAGTTTTTCTTATTCATGTAATTCTTAAATTCATAAACTATTGTATAAATAAGATATTAGTGCAGCTCTCTGAAAATGTAGGCTTATATCAGAGCTCAGTTGTGTCTAGCATTTGTCTAATGCAAAGCACTGGGTTCCAGCCCTAGTACTTCATAAACCTGGCGTGGTGGCACATGCCTCAAAGTCTAGCACTCACAGATGGAGGAAAGAAGATGCAAAGGTCAAGGTCATCCTTAGCTCCACAGTAAGTTTAAATTCAGCCTGGGCTATGAGACGCTGTCTCCAAACCAAAACCAAATCTTCATGTAATATACTTAGCTTTGGTTTTGAGTGTGAAAATTCTTTAACTTGGTCTTAATATTTTCAAGGAAGCTATAGAGCATAAACAATTAGTGGAAGTATTTCTATATTAAACTAGACCTTAAGAGAAGCCTACAGTAGCAGACAAACATCTAAGTTAAGACTGACGAGCTAAACAGGGTCTGATACCAGAGACTAAGATTCATCACAAGCTGTGATTATGTGAAAATGAAAGAGCTCAAGGTAAGTCAATCTTAAATCAAAATATTGACACACTACTTTGATCACCATGTCTATTCCTATACCAATGCCATGCAGTTTTTATTACTATTGCTCTGTAGTATAGCTTGAATTCAGGGATGATGATCCCTCCAGAGGTTCTTTTGCTGTTCAGGACTGTTTCAGCTATCCTGGTGTTTTTTTTTTTTTTTTTTTTTTTTTATATGAAGTTGAGATTTGCTCTGTCAAGGTCTGTAAACAACTGTGTTAGAATTCTGATGGGAATTGCACTGAGTCTGTAGATTACTTTTATAAGATGGTCATTTTCACTATGTTAACCCTACTGATCCATGAGCATGGAGATCTTTCCATTTTCTGGTATCTTCTTCAATTTCTTTCTTCAGCAACTTGAAGTTCTTGTCATATAGGCCTTTCACTTGCTTGGGTAGAGTTACACTAAGATATTTTATATTATTCATGACTATTGTAAAGGGTATTAAGGATGGCTACCATCCTTAATTTTGTATCCACCCACTTTGCTGAAGGTGTTTTATCAGCTATAGTAGTTCTCTGGTAGAATCTGTGGGGTTTCTTAGGTATACTACATATCATCTGCAAATAGCGATATTTTGACTTCTTCCTTTCTAATTTGCATCCTCTTGATCTCCTTTAGTTGTCTAATTACTCTAGCTAGAACTTTAAGTACTATATTGAATAGACAGGGAGAGAGTGGACAGCCATGTCTTGTCCCTGGTTTTAGTTTAAGTTTCTCTCAATTTAATTTGATGTTGGGTATTGGCTTGCTGTTTATTATTTTTATTATGCTTAGGTATGTGTCTTGTATACCTGATCTCTCTAATACTTTTAACATGAAGGGGTGTTGGATTCTGTCAATGGCTTTTTCAGCCTCTAATGAGATAATCATGTAATTTTTTTAAGATGTATTTATTTTATTTATATGAATATACCATTGCCCTCCTCAGACACACCAGAAGAGGGCATCAGATCCCAATACAGATGATAGTGAGCCACCATGTGGTTGCTGGGAATTGAACGCAGGACCTCTGGAAGAGCAGTCAGTGCTCTTAACCACTGAGACAATCATGTAATTTTTTTTTTTTT
>JADRCC010563098.1:0-15916 GCA_019843855.1 Hylomyscus alleni
CCCCCCCCAGAACTTATGGTGTAGTCATTTTTTTTAAAGATTTATTTATTATTGTAAATGAGTACACTGTAGCTGTCTTCAGACACACCAGAAGAGAGTGTCAGATTTCATCATGGGTGGTTGTGAGCCACCATGTGGTTGCTGGGATTTGAACTCATGACCTTTGGAAGAGCAGTCGGTGCTCTTACCTACTGAGCCATCTCACCAGTCTGGTGTAGTCATTTCTAATCACACTTTTTTTCCACACTTATGATGGAAATTTTATCCCAGTTCTCATTCTGGCAGAGCAAGCACTCTTAATCACTCGGCCATTTGGAGCCATCATTATAATTTCAAAACATTTATTTCTTATAGAAATATTGAAGTCACAGCATGAATATAAAGAGCATAGGTAAAGTACATTCTGTTTTGTAAAAAGGGACACACATCACACACATACACACATACACACATCCTTCATTTGTGTGAGAACAACTTATTTAGAGTCTTTATTCTATGTTATCAAAACATAAATTGAAATATTATATCTGCTTCCAAAGTCCAATTATGAAAATGAGGTAATCTCATTATTCTTTGTAAAGGGTTGAATGAAAATAGAATTCATTTCATGAAACCAAAATTTGTCTTTAATCTTTAATTTTATTTTATTTTTATGTGGGCTTCCTGTGCATGTGTCTCTGCAATGCCAAGAGAGACCAGAAGAGGATGAAAGATCCCATAGTAACACCTGAGTTACTGCTGGTCCTAAATCATCATATGGGTGATGGGAATGGAATATGGGTTCTCCAGAAGAAGAGCTAGTCAGTAACTGCTGCGCCATCTCCCCAGCCGCAAGCCCAATCTTGGTAGGTCCTTTAAGGTCGAGGTCATTCTGAGGCTTACTGTCCCACATGAGAGTCTGCAAAAGTACAAGTCTTCTGAAGACAAATGTTGGATTACAGGTTTCACCCAGCTCCAATCCTGAATGTGTTACCTAAATACTCATCCTGTAAAGTCTGCAATAAATAGAGTTAAAGCTTGTTCAATACTTGCAAAACTATGTAGAAATTGTGGGCTTCCTACTCATGGTGTATCCACAAACACACTGCGAGTCATAAGTGCTGTGTTGTCTCTGTGTGTGTATGTGTTTATATGTGTATTTAAAGCCTGTATACATGTGTATAACTACATGCTTGTGCTTATGAATTTGTGAGTGGGGCACACCTATGCCATGGCACACGTGTTCAGATGTCAAAGCATAGCTTTCAGTGTTAGTGTCCCTTCCACATTCTATGAGGCAGACTATTTCTTGTTGAAAACCAAGCTAGTTGGCCTGAGAGCTTCAGGTAATTCCCCTGGCTGTGTTTCACATGTCTTGGTTTTCTTATACTAGAGTTATAGATGTTACTGGATATGGATTTTTATATGAGGTCCTCAAAAATCAAGGAGGAAGTCTTGCCTGACAAATGATTAGATCATGGAGCCAACTCTTCAGCCATAACATTCTTTGCTATGTTGCAGAAGTGAATTTGTAAGTCTTTCTGGGTATTCATGTTGACTCTGTTAATTTTACTGTGTCTCCCTTTCAATTTTATCTTTGGCCGAAATGCTACTAATTCCAAAAGAACTATTAAATCTCTAGGAGAACAAAACATCTTCTGACTTGATAAGTAATTATTGAAAAACTATCCTATGCCCAGCTATACCCAGAAGATGCTCCAACATGTATTAAGGACACATGTTCCACCATGTTCATAGCAGCCTTATTTATAATAGCCAGAAACTGGAAATAACCCAGATGTCCCTCAACAGAGGAATGGATACAGAAATTATGGTACATCTACACAATGGAATACTACTCAGCTATTAAAAACAATGAATTAATGAAATTCTTAAGGAAATGGATGGATCTGGAGAATATCATCCTGAGTGAGGTAACCCAATCACAAAAGAACACACATAGTATGCACTCTCTGATAAGTGGTTATTAGTCCAGAAGTTTGGAATACACAAAGTACAACCCACAAACCTCAAGAAACTCAAGAAAAAGGAAGATATTTCATTCCTTCTTGAAAGAGGGGAACAGAATACCCATGCAAGGAGTTGCAGAGACTAACTATGGGGCAGAGACTGAAAGAAAGGCACTCCAGCCTGATATAGCTGTCTCCTGAGAGGCTCTGACAATACCTGACTAATACAGAGGTAGAAGCTCACAGCCATCCATTGAACTGAGTGCAGGGTCCCCAATGAAGGAGTTAGAGAGGGAACCAATGGAGTTAAAGGGTTTGTAGCCTCTTGGTATGAACAACAATATGGACTGACCAATGCCCTCAGAGCTCCCAGGGACTAAACCACCAACCAAGGACTATACATGGTTGGACTGATTGTTCTGGCAGCATGTGTATAGTAGAGGATGGCCAAGTTGGTCATCAATGGGAGGAGAGGCCCTTGACCCTGTGAAGGTTCTGTGCCCCAGCGTAGGGGAATGACAGGGCTAATAAGTGGGAGAGGGTAGGGTGGCAGGAATGGGGAGGGGGGAGGCAACAGGGGTTTGTTCTTGTTGTTTTTGTTTGTTCATTAAAAAGAAAAAAATAAATTAAAAAAAACATTCTTTGCTATGTTGCAGAAGTGAATTTGTAAGTCTTTCTGGGTATTCATGTTGACTCTGTTAATTTTACTGTGTCTCCCTTTCAATTTTATCTTTGGCTGAAATACTACTAATTCCAAAAGAACTATTAAACCTCTGGGAGAACAAAACACCTTCTGACTTGATAAGTAATTACTGAAAAACTATCCTGTGACAGGATGAAGGACCCTACCATCGTTGCCTCTCTTACTGTGATGCACTAGAGAGGTCCATGTGTCAGTCTTCCCCAGTTCAGCTATTCCCCTTTCTTCTTCCTTCCAGCTTTTGTAAACTTCTGACAACAAAAGAGGCAACACTTTTTGAGGATGAACATCACAGTCAGCACACAGGCCAGCAGGAACCCAAGCACATCCAGAGAGTGGTACTGGACCCAGTTGAGGTCATGGGCTGCCACACGAAGATGCTTGGCTCCTTTGTTGCGCATGACAAACTCAATCCAGAAGACTGCCCTGTCCAGGGGCTTCACTGGCTGATCATGGTGAATTCTTGATAACCGCATGGCATTCTCCTTGTAGCTAAAGACAACATTGAAAACCAATTAATTTCTTAGTGCATATAGCCCACGATTATTTCAGGGAAAGTATTGTGAGGCTCTATGAATTCAGTAGTTAGAACATAAGGGGCGGTGTGGATTTGGTTGTGGTATGTTTGAAAATTTGCATGTTGGATGACATTTTCAGAGGAATTCTTTCCAAATGGGAAATGGGAAACAAATTTTCAGTAGAGCATATGTTTGCGAGGTCTTCTAAGCACTGAAAATGAGGTGGTTCAATGTCATTTGAAGATGATTGCATTGATGACCTTGAGATGAAACGGTGTCAAACCTCTTTGAAATTACTGTAAATATCAGTATTAATGGTTAAAAATCGGAAACTGAAGAGAAATGAATGGAATGCAGCTATTTGATAATTTGCCTAGAATTCTCAAGGGCCTGAATTCAACACATAGTGTTTACAGAGACACAGCACAATAATGACAAAGAAGCAGAGGAAATGGAATTCATCAAACCCATCTTTTTCCTGCTTATATATTCAAATTGTGTCTGTGAGTGCCTCTGAGGCATTGGCATGACTCATGTAGTATGTGTGGAGGTCAGAAGAAAATTTGTGGTATCTGTTCTCTGATTTTAGAATGTACAACCGGACTGACATCAAGATGTCAGGCTGAGCAATGACATCAGGGAGTGGAATTATTATTACCATAGGCAAATGCTGTAGTACAATTTAATACAGCAACTAAAAACAAACATGGATTTGCTGAAACAGAATTACCTCAGCCTTCCCTACAATAAGAATCTATTTAAAGTAAAAGTAAATAACATATCAAAAGATACATTAATGTTCATGGTTCATGAAGCTCTAGTCATGATAGGTAGAGGAAGTGACTGAGATGCACATTGTTGGATGATGGATGAGGTAAATGTGGTATGAAAACATCGTTGAATATTTATTCAACCATTATAAAAATTTAAATCCTTTCTTTAAACCTTAAGGGTGTATACTAAATCACATAAACTATGCACTAAAGAAAAACACTTCACTTTCTCACTCTTATGCAGATATTAGCAGAGCTGGTTGTGTAGAAGTATAGGGCCAGCCGTAGGTAATTGGTGTCTAGGAATGAGAGAGTGAGTGGGGATAGAGAGGTCAGCTAATATATGCATCCTGCCACTGTGTAGCAGGATTATTCTGTATAGAAGTGAGTGATGGAATTACAAGTTATATATCCTATTGTATTAGAGGACATTCGAAGGGGTGACTTTCAGCATTGATTAAAAATGACATTATAAATGTTTAAAGAGCTGGAAATCCTAAGTATTCATATTTGGTAATTATATATAATATATCTATATATCCATTTATATGCATAATTATTCTACTTTGGGCAATAAGTGAACATTATTTAAACAAAGAATAAGAGTTTTAGAAATTTTGAGTCATTGAATTGAAATATTTTATATGTGTTTAACTTCATTATCCTGTTTCTTGATTTGATCCCATTTGTGGAAATTGTGTCCTTTCATTTAGCAAGAGAAGAAAATTCCCAGCATCAAATTATACTAAACTAACTTCTCATGTAATAAGCCATGGGTATAGATTGCAGTCTTAATTGACAGTTAAAGCTTTTTCCACAATGTGTATTTATGTTTACTGTTGTTGTTTTCCCCATCAGTCTAAAGATCAGAGGAAAGCTAGTATTATCTTTGAGAGAACATATCTTGATTAGTAGTAATTTCACAAGAGCCCAGTACTCACGAAGGGTCATTAGTGACTGTCTTCAGTGCAGTGACCAAATCTGTACTGGACATTGTGAGAAAGTCCAGTTGAACAGCTGCTCCTTTGGTCTTCAAGTGAACAATATTGTCATATTGGTCTCCAAACAAAGGAATGCCAACCACAGGAATCCCATGGTAGATCGCCTCGTAGATGCCATTGGTGCCACCATGAGTTATAAAAGCTCTGGTTTTGGGATGACCTAGCACAAGGGGATGTGAAGGAGAAGTATTAACCATAAGTCTGAGAAAGAAATTGAGAGGCAGAGAATAAAAGCAAGATTCGGTAAAATGTGCTCTAAAAAACTTTACCATAACTAAGTGATTTTACTGTTCCTATGAAGTTTTAGAGCAAGGGGCCCTGCAAGTCCATAGAGTTTTAAGTAAGGGCCATGTATAGGAGAGACAGTGGAGAAGTAGATTAACTTTGAGTAATGGACAAAAAAGGCAGAGATCCTCCCAAGTGGAGCAAAGAGTATGTGCAATCTTATGCTACAGTTCAGGTGAATATGTTCTGGTAAAGAAACTGTGCATTTTCTGTCCCTGATGGACTTTTGTCAAGCAGTAGGGTTTGTGTGTTCGTTGTAAAGGAATCAGACGGAGCACACTTCATTACATGGGGTACCATTTCTCTATGTGGAATTTTGAAGTGAGCCTTGTAAATTAAGAGTCAGTTATGGAAAAATGCCACTTCACTTGGCATTTGAAATTTCCCTGTAGCAGGGGAAAGGGTAGATATAACCGTATAGAAATAGGAAGTAGAGAAAAATGTGAAGAAGTCACTTAAAAATACCTGAAAACTAAGTACAGCAGAAATCAAAATGGTTTCCCCACATCTTGAAGGTTAACAGAATAGTCATTCAATTCTTTTTGCATTGTTATCAGGTTTGTATCACATTTGTCATAAATGCATTAGTGCTGACTTTTACCTTCCTGACTGGCCACTCCTCATGTTGCTGTTGTGTACTGATGCTTACCTAGAAGGTCATTCTGGGGGATCCATTTGTACAGACGAGTGTTGGAGCCCAAAGTTTCTGGCTTCTTGCCTCCAAATCTCCACAGAACCTGTTAAGGTGAAGCTAGCTTTTTATTCTTTTGGGCAAATGTCAAGTTACTTATGCTAGAATTCAAAAGAGATTAAGAAACAATGGAGATGGAAGTTCATTGTGCAGGAGCCAGGCCTGAGGATGATTGCTGGGACCCATGAGGAACTACTACAGCAAGGATGCAAATGTGCTTCACACTTCTGCATTTATTCTTGTTCTCATCCAAGTTTCAGCACGCTACCTTAACAGTTAATCGACTGCAACTTAGCCAGTTAGGTTCATAGATGTCAAGCAGAAGGAATTAAGAAATGTGTTATTATAATATCAGTTAAACATTCTACCAAAGTTACAGATATATACCTTGATTTAGTTTTTCTAATATATATTTACGACAGTTTTTTATTTTCCAAGTTTACTATAGCTATTTGTCACTGGTATTTGAATTAGTTCACTTATAATAACTGTTATTTCTTAGATTTACTCTCTTGTCTATTGTGATACTGTCTAAGTCCATGGTCACCTAAAGAACAAAGGCCCAATATCTTCCATAGTTCAAAATTAACAGGCTCAGTTCCACAGGTAGATATGGGGTTAATAGATCTCAATCTATTTATTATAGAGGAATTTTAAGGCAGCAAACATTACTGCTCAGGTAAGGGATCATCATATTGCAAGAGCTGTGTGATCTGACTGGTATACAAACACACAACGCTTACTACATACCTTTAAGGAAAAATTAGATTGTGGAAGGAAACAGCCATGTTTGACAGGGACATGTAATTGAGGGACAGATAAAATGACAAATCAGAAAGTTTGTATAGATTGAGTCAGAGATAGGATACACTCAACTCTCAGGAGAACAGCTTAGGAAAGAGCTATGCTATTTTAAGAAGGGAGCTATTTAATTAAAGATGGAGAGGAAAGGAGGAGGATTGAGAGAGGGACTGGGGGGAGGAGAAACCTTAATCAGAATATATTGCATTAAAAATCTCTCCTCTCTTTTTTTTTTTTTTTGTTTTTTTCGAGACAGGGTTTCTCTGTGTAGCCTTGGCTGTCCTGGAACTCACTCTGTAGACCAGGCTAGCCTCAAACTCAGAAATCCACCTGCCTTTGCCTCCCAAGTTCTGGGATTAAAGGAGTGTGCCACCACCGCCCAAAAATCTCTTTTCAAAGAAGCAAAATAGGAAAGAGAAAAAAAAATATGTAAATTTAAAAATGGAATTTGTGGTTTTCTCTCCAGTGACTGTCTAAGGTGGGACCAGCCAGGAGCACACAGGCCACGGAAGTGGCAGAACAGCTGGAACTGGATCCTTCCTGTCTCCATTTGCACCAAGGAGGTAGGACTGTTCTGCAGCCCTCTGTGCACAGGTCTTGCCAGGAGAGAGCTGGACTGCCAGGAGTGCTGACACAGGCTTATAGACCCACAGGAGGAACAAGCTCCAGCCAGAGACAGCAAGAACATCTAACACCAGAGATTACCAGATGACAAAGGGCAAACACAAGAATTTTACTAACAGAAACCAAGACTACTTAGCATCATCAGAACCCAATTCTCCCACCATAGCAAGTCCTAGTCATGCCATCACACCAGAAAAGCAAGATTCAGACCTAAAATCACCTCTCATGATGATGATACAGGACTTTAAGAAGGACACAAATAACTCCCTCAAAGAAATATAGAACACAGGTAAATAGCTAGAAGCCCTTAAAAGAAAACACAAAAATCCCTAAAAGAACTATAGGAAAACACAATCAAACAGGTGAAGGAAATGAACAAAACCATCCAGGATCTAAAGATGGAAATTGAAACATTAAAGAAATCTCAAATGGAGACAAACCTGGAGATGGAAAGCCTAGGAAAGAAATCAGGAGTCATAGATACAAGCATTACCAACAGAATACAAGAGATAGAAGAGAGAATCTCAGGGGCAGAAGATACCACAGAAAACATTGACACAACAGTCAAAGAAAATCCAAAAAGCAAATTGCCCCTAACCCAAAACATCCAGAAAATCTAGGACAGAATGAGAAGACCAATCCTAAGGATAATAGGTATAGAAGAAAATGAGGACTTCCAACTTAAAGGACCAGTAAATATCTTCAACAAAATTATAAAAGAAAACTTCCATAACCTAAAGAAAGAAATATCCATGAACATTTAAGAAGCCAAAGAACTCCAAATAGACTGGACCAGAAAGAAATTCCTCCTGTCACATAATAATCAAAACACCAAATGCACTAAACAAAGAAAGAATTTTAAAAGCAGTAAGGGAAAAAGGTCAAGTAACATATAAAGGCAGGCCTATCAGAATTACACCAGAGACTATGAAAGCTAGAAGATCTTGGGCAGATGTCATACAGACCCAAAGAGAACACAAATGCCAGTCCAGGGTACTATACCCAGCAAAACTCTCAATTACCATAGATGGAGAAACCAAAGTATTCCAAGACAAAACCAAATTAACACAATATCTTTCCACAAATCCAGCCCTACAAAGGATAAAAAGTGGAAAACTCCAACACAAGGAGGGAAACTACAACCTATTAAAAGCAAGAAAGTAATCTTTCAACAAAGCTAAAAGAAGATAGCGACATGAACAGAATTCCAACTCTAAGAACAAAATTAACAGGAAGTTACAATTACTTTTCCTTAATGTCTATTAATAAGATGACCTCAATTTCCCAATAAAAAGACATAGACTAACAGACTGGATACGTAAACAGGACCCCACATTTTGCTATTTAATGGAAACCTACCTCAGTGACAAAGACAGACCCTACCTCAGAGTGAAAGGCTGGAAAACAATTTTACAAGCAAATGGTCCCAAGAAACAAGCTGGAGTAGCCATTCTAATATCAAATAAAATCAACTTTCAACCTAAAGTTATCAAAAAAGATAAGGAGGGACACTTCATACTCATCAAAGGTAAAATCTACCAAGATGAACTCTCAATTATGAACATCTGTGCTCCAAATGCAAGGGCATCCACATTTATAAAAGAAACTTTCCTAAAGCTCAAAGCACACATTGCACTGCACACAATGATAGTGGGAGACTTCAACACCTCACTCTCTGCAATGGACTGATCATGGAAACAGAAACTAAACAGAGACACAGTGAAACTAATATAAGTTATGAAACAAATTGATTTAACAGATATCTATGGAACACTTTATCCTATAACAAAAGGATATACCTTCTTTTCAGCACCTCATGGTACCTTCTCCAAAATTGACTATATAATCAGTCACAAAACAGGTCTCAAAAGATACAAGAAGTTTGAAATAATCCCATGCATCCTATCAGATCACCACAGGCTAAGACTGGTCCTTAATAACAACATAAACAATAGAAAGCCCACATACATGTGGAAGCTAAATAACACTCTACTCAATGATAACTTGGTCAAGGAAGAAATAAAGAAAGAAATTAAAGACTTTTTAGGGTTTAGTGAAAATGAATCCACAACATACCTACTCTTATGGGACACAATGAAAGCATTCCTAAGAGGAAAACTCATAGCTCTGAGTGTCTCCAAAAAGAAAGTGGAAACTACACTAGCAGTTTGACAGCCTATCTGAAAGTTATAGAACACAAACAAACAAATTCACAAACAAACAAAATCTACCAAGAGGAGTAGATGGCAGCAAATAATCAAACTCAGGGCTGAAATCAACCAAGTGGAAACGTAAGAACTATATAAGGAATCAACCAAATCAAGAGCTGTTTTTTTTTTTTTTTTTTTTTTTTTTTTTGAGAAAATCAACAAAATAGATAAACCCTTAGCCAGATGAGAGGGCAAAGAGCAGTATCCTAATTAACAAAATCAGAAATGAAATGGGAGACATAACATCAGACACCGAGGAAATCCAAAAAATCATGAGATCCTACTGCAAAAGCCTATACTCAACAAAACTGGAAAACCTGGATGAAATGGACAATTTTTAGACAGATACTAGGTACCAAAGCTAAATCAAGATCAGATAAATGATCTAAACAATCCCATATCCCCTAAAGAAATAGAAACAGTCATTAATAGTCTCCCAACCAAAAAAAGCCCAGTACCAGATGAGTGTAGTGTAGAGTTCTATCAGACTTTCAAAGACCTAATACCAATACTCCTCAAACTATTCCACAAAATAGAAACAGAAGGCACTCTACCCAATTCGTTTTATGAAGCCACAATTACACTGATACCTAAGCCACACAAAGACCCAACATAGAAAGAGAACTTCAGACCAATTTCTCTTATGAATATTGATGCAAAAATACTCAATAAAGTCATTGAAAACCGAAATCCAATAACACATCAAAAAGATCATCCATCATGATCAAGTAGGCTTCATCCCAGGGATGCAGGAATGGTTCAATATATGGAAATCCATGAATGTAATCCACTATATTAACAAACTCAAAGAAAAAAAACTCATTAGATGTTGAGAAAGCATTTGACAAAATCCAACATCCCTTCATGATAAAAGTCTTGGAAAGATCAGGAATTCAAGGCCCAAACTTAAACATATTAAAAACAATATACAGCAAACAAGTAGCCAACATCATACTCAGTGGAGAGAAACTTGAAGCAATCCCACTAAAATCAGGGACTAGACAAAACTGTCCACTTTCTCCCTATCTATTCAATATTGTACTTGATGTCCTAGTACAATTAAAAAGACAAAAGGAGATCAAAGAGATAAAAATTGGAAAGGAAGATGTCAAATTATCACTATTTGCTGATGATATGATAGTGTACTTAAAATTCCACCAGAGAGCTCCTAAACCTGATAAACAACTTCAGCAAAATTGCTGCATATAAAATTAACTCAAACAAATCAGTGGCCTTCCCCTACACAAAGGATAAACAGGCTGAGAAATAAATTAGGGAAACAACACCCTTCACAATAGTTACAAATAATATAAAATACCTTGGTGTGACTCTAACCAAGCAAGTGAAAGATCTGAATGACAAGAAGTTCAAGTCTCCAAAGAAAGAAATGGAAGATCTCAGAAAATTGAAAGATCTCCCATGCTCATGGATTGGCAGTATTAACATAGTAAAAATGACCATATTGCCTAAAGCAATCTACAGATTCAATGCAATCCCCATCAAAATTCCAACTCAATATTTCACAGTTAGAAAGAAAAATTTGCAAATTCATGTGAAATAACAAAAAACCTAGGATAGCAAGAACTATTCTCAACAATAAAAGAACTTCTGGTGGAATCACCATCCCTGACCTTAAGCTGTACTACAGAGCAATTGGGATAGAAACTGCATGGTATTGGTATAGTGACAGGCAGGTAGATCAATGCAATAGAATTGAAGACCCAGAAATGAACCCACACACCTATGGTCACTTGGTCTTTGACAAAGAAGCTAAAACCATCCAGTGGAAAAAAGACAGCATTTTCAACAGATGGTGCTGGCTCAACTGGCAGTTATCATGTAGAAGAATGCAAATTGATCCATTCTTATATCCTTGTACAAAGCTCAAGTCCAAGCAGATCAAGGACCTCCACATCAAACCAGATACACTGAAACTAAAAGAAAAGAAAGTGGAGAAGCGTCTGGAGCACATGGGCACAGGGAAGAATACCAATAGCTTATGCTCTAAGACCAAGAATTGATAAATGGGACCTCACAAAATTGCAAAGCTTTTGTAAGGCAAAGGACACTGTCAATAGGACAAAATGGCAACCAACAGATTGGGAAAAGATCTTTACCAGTCCTTCATCCCATAGGCAGCTAATACCCAATATATACAAAGAAATCAAGAAGTTAGACTCCAGAGGAACCAAGTAATCCTATTAAAAAATGGGATGCAGAGCTTAAAAAGAATTCTCAACAAAGGAATACCGAATTGCTGAGAAGCACCTGAAGAAATGTTCAACATCCTTAGTCATCAGGGAAATGCAAACCTAAACAACCCTGAGATTACACCTTACACCAGTCAGAATGAATAAGACCGAAAACTCAGGTGACAGCAGATGCTGGAGAGGTTGTGGAGAAAGAGGAACACTCCTTCATTGCTGGTAGGATTGCAAGCTGGTAAACCACTCTGGAAATCAGTTTGGCGGTTTCTCAGAACATAGTACTACCTGAGGACCCAGCAATACCATTCCTGGACATATACTCAGAATATGCTCCAGTATTTAATAAGGATACATGCTCCATTATGTTCATAGCAGCTTTATTTATAATAGCCAGAAGCTAGAAATAATCCAAATGTCCCTCAACAGAGGAATGGATGCAGAAAATGTGGTACATCTACACAATGGAGTACTACTCAGCTATTTAAAAAATGAATTTTTGAAATTCTTATGCAAATTGCTGGATCTGGAGGATATCATCCTGAGTGAGGTAACCCAATCATAAAAGAACACACATGGAATGCACTCAATGATAAGTGTGTATTAGCTCAGAAGCTCTGAATACCTAAGATACAATCCACAATCTTCATGAAACTTAAGAAGGAAGACCAAAGTTTGGATACTTTGTTCCTTCTTAGAAGGGGGAACAAAATAACTGTGGATGGAGTTACAGAGACAAAGTATAGAGCAGAGACTGAAGGAATGACAATCCAGAGATTGCCCCACCTGGGGACCCATCCCATATACAATCACCTAACCTAGACCCTATTGTGGATGCCAACAAGTGCTTGATGACAGGAGCCTGATATAGCTGTCTCCTGAGGTGCTTTACCAGTGCCTGACAAATTTACAGGTGGATGCTCACAGCCATCCATTGGATTGAGCACAGGGTCCCAAATGGAGGAGCTAGAGAAAGGATCCAAGAAGCTGAAGAGGTTTGCAGCCCCATATGCAACAACTGTATGAACTAATCAGTTCTCCCAGAGCTCCCAGGGACTAAATCATCAACCAAAGAGTACACATGGTAGAACTCATGGCTCCAGTTGCATATGTAGCAGAGGATGGCCTAGTCATCAGTGGGAGGAGAGGCCCTTGGTCTTGTGAAGGTTCTATGTCCCAGTGTAGGGGAATGCTAGAGCCAGGAAGTGGGAGAGGGTGGGTTGGTGAGCAGGGGGAGATGTGGAGGGAATAGGGTTTTTTTTGGAAGGGAAACCACGAAAGGGGAGAACATTTGAAATGTAAATAAAGAAAATATATAATAAAAAATTGAGTTTGTATGATGATAACATATTCATTTGTATTTGTATCAGAAGCTATTTAAAGGCAAAGGAAGGATATATAATAAGTAAGTTGTGAGCCAATACAATGAGTGCATTTCGGTGGAGTTGAGTTCCTTCAGTTGATTGTAGGTCAACAGAGACAGCTGAAAACCGAGGATAAGAAGGAGCTAGAATATGATATTAATTTATCATGTGAGTCTGAGGTCAAGCATAGCAATTCAGTGGGAATCAAAGAGAAGTCAAATTTAATTAGTCATCTTAGAGAGGAGTTTGAGCCAGAGCAGCTGACTTGAAACAACCAGCCAGATTTTAGAAAGAACTAGAAAGTTTGAGCTTACTCAGCAGTAAGCCTCTGAGATGACAAACACAAGTAGCAAATAAAAGATATTTTCCTAACCTTTATTTTGTGTTAGCAAGTGACTCATACTTGTTTCAAGGTAGGTTGTCACATTTGTCCAAGATTACAAAGGAACATGATCAGAATTGGGCAGAGCTGGCCCTCCAGAACCCCTCTAACATCCAGAGTCAGCTTGACTCCAAGGAGCCCAGACACAGCCTTGCTCATAGGTGAGCCACCCCCTACCCCAATACCTGACCTATTAGGTCAGGGGCTCCCATGGTGCCCACTGGAGGCAGGTTGTATCTGCCCTGCACTGTCAAAGGCACATCTTCCTTCTGGCCCACAACTTGGCTGGGGCAAAGCTGTTGCTCCAGACCCCTCCCACAGCCTAAGACAACTTGACTCTCAGGAGCTCCGATACAAGCAGGGTCACAGGTGAAACAGCTTTGCCCAATACGTGACCTACCTGGAGCCCCCATTGGTGCCAGCAGAGGTGGACCCTATTTGCCTTACCCTATCAGAGACACAATTTCCCTCGAGCCCAAAACTCAGCCTAGGACAGATCAAGCACTCCAGACTCCCTTCCATATCCAGAGACAGTTCCACTCCAAGCAGTTCTGTCACAACAAGGCTCACAGGCTCACAGGTGGGCCAAATCCAGTCAGAGATAGCAAGACCAGTTAATTCCTGACATAATGAGATGGTGAGAGGCAAGCCCAAGAACATATGCAATAGAAACCAGTGCTACTTGGCACCATCAGAATCCAGTTCTTCTACCACAACAAGCCCTGGATACCCTAACACACCTGAAAAGCAAGATTCCAACCCAAAATCCCATCTCATGAAAATCATAGATTACCTTAAGGACTACATAAATAATTTCTTAAAGAAATATAGGAGTACACATGCAAACAGAGAGAAGCCCTTAAAGAGGAAACAGAAATCTCTTAAAGAAACACAGAAAAACACAAGCAAACAGGTGAAGAATCTTTTCTAACCTATCACTGTCTAGGATCTAAAAATGTAAATAGAAAAATAAAGAAAATACAAATGGAGACAAACCTGGAGATGGAAAACCTAGAAAAGAGATCAGCCGTTACAGATGCAAGCATCACCAACAGAATACAAGAGATCTTAGGCATAGAAGATACTTTAGAAGATACTGACACAAAAATCTAAGAAAATACAAAGTGCAAAAAGCTCCTAACCCAAAATATCCAGGAAATCCAAGACACAATGAAAAGAGCAACCCTAAAAACAACCTTGCTCACAGGTTTTGATTGCTAAAAACAATAGCAATCAAAGAGACAGAATATTCCCAATTCAAAGGGCAAGGAAACATCTTCAACAAAATCATAGAAGAAAACTTCCCTAACCTAAAGGAAGAGATGGACATAAATATACAAGAAGCCCACAGAACACCAAATAGATTTGACCAGAAAAGAAAATCTTCTCTTTGCATAATAATCAAAACATTAAATGCACAGAACAAAGAAAGAATATTAAAATGGCAAGGGAGAAAGGCCATGTAACATATAAAGGCAGACCTATCAGAATTATACCAGACTTCTAAATAGAGACTCTAAAAGTCGGAAGATCTTGGACATACAGACCCTAAGAGAACACAAATGCCAGCCTAGGCTACTATAGCCAGCAAAACTCTCAATCACTATAGATATAGAAACCGACATATTCTATGACAAAATGAATTTTAAGCAATATATTTCCACTAATCCATACCTACAGAGGATAATAGGAAAACTCCAACACAAAGAGGGAGACTACACCCACAAAAATCCAAGAAATTAATCACCTCACAACAAACTCAGAAGACAATCATATAAACATAATACTACCACTAACAACAAAAATAACAGGAACCAACAATCATTGGTCTTTAATATCGCTCAACATCATTGGACTGAATTCCCCAATAAGAGACATAGGCTAACAAAATGGATATATTAACAGGACCCAACATTTTGTTGCACACAAGAAACACACATCAGTGACAAAGACAGACACTACCTCATACTAAAAGATTTGAAAAAAAAAATCTTTCTAAGCACATGGTCCTAAGACCCACCTGGAGTATATAGCAGAATTTTCCCTGTTCAATCACTTTAAATATTAATACAAGAAGAAGCCTATTATTGGACAGGGAAAAGGGAGGCAGAGCAAAGCATTGCAGAGATGGAGACGGAGGAGAGAGGAGAAGAAGGAAGGAAGTTGGAGCAGAAGGACAGGACGATGGTCCAGATTCCATGTGGCTTTATATAGCCACAGGTAGCTATAATTATCAAAAAAGGATAGACTAATTTTGGTAACTTGTCTAATCTAGGTGGGCAGCTTTTATCATTATCAGTTGGCTCTGATATTATTGTGTGGGCATCTTGTGAACTGAGGATTTATTGATATATAAATCTGACTGATATACTATAAGCTTCAAGAGTTTTGATTTACTGGATTACTAGAATGTG
>JADRCC010563102.1:0-10173 GCA_019843855.1 Hylomyscus alleni
GGCATTGGTCAGTCCATATTGTTGTTTGTCCCAAGAGGCTGCAAACCCTTTAACTCCATTGGTTCCCTCTCTAACTCCTTCATTGGGGACCCTGTACTCAGTTCAATGAATGGCTGTGAGGCTCTTCCTCTGTATTAGTCAGGTACTGTCAGAGTCTCTCAGGAGACAGCTATATCAGGCTGGAGTGTATTCCCATAGTACCTGCTCCATAAAAAATGCTCAAAATTATTTGTTCAATTTAAGTAATGAGCATGGAGAACACATGACCTGAACTTCTGGGCCAGTTATCACAAGATGAACACTGTCTGCTTTGTCACCCTGTGCGTGGAGTGGAAAGGTGAACATTCACCCTTGGGTTCTAGAAGAATCTCATTCTTCTTCAGCTAAATGAGAAGAACAAGCATACACCAAATTCCAGGTACTTATGAAACCAAGCCTTTCCTCTCTGAAGAAGTTTTGTCTACTGCTTTTTATCCAGAATTCCTCTCTGGCATCATGTTTAACGAGACCCTTCAACTGCACAGCCTGAGAGATCTCATTATGAAATTAACCAAACATTGTAGTTTGAATCCGAAATATCTCCAACACCATGTAGTTGCCTGTCAGTGGTGCTGTTTTGGTAGATTCTGGAAACTTTAGGAGGTGAGGCCTAGCTCAGGAAAAAAAATCCCTAGGGATGAACTACTGAAGGCCTTGCTTGAGATTTAGGCCTCTCTATCTCTGCTTCCTGATCTACTGTGATGGAAGAAGCCTCTCTCACAGGCTCCTGCCATCATGGACTCCTCCATGTCTTCCCCACCATTGTGAACTGAGACAGTGCTGTGTGACAAGAGCCAAAATAAACCTTTCACAGCAATGCAAAAATAACTAGCCCACCAAGATACGCAGACATCTAATCTCTGTCTCAGCAAGGTAATAAGAATATAGCTCAGCCACAGTCACTCTTATGGTCTCCCCAGGGACACTTACAGGTTTTGGCTGAGAGGAAGTAGGCACGAGTTTTAGGAGCATGGTGGGAAGGATCCTCCTGTCCTCTGCATTTTCTTACCATGCTGAAATCTAGTCTGCCATTGCCCCATCTGGGTCTCTGCCTCCCATCTGATTCATGGCACCTGCAGTTTGGGGCTTTATGTTTTTTACAGTAGGGGATTTATTTTGTCTCTTTCATGACAATGGACTTTGACCATCTGAGAACCTGTTGCAGGCCCCTCTTCTAGTAATCTGAACTCATCTCTCTGCTTCTTCCCCCAAAGTGACCCCAGCTACAGCCTGTGGAAGAGCTGACTCAAGGTTTCATTCCAGCCTCTTAACTGTGCCTAGTTTCTTCCTGCCTCAGAAGTCAGGGCCCTCTAAACAGAAGAAAGATTCACTTATGCTCCTCTTACTCATTGCCTTCCATGAAAGCTCATCTGGGGAACAGAGAAAGCCAGGTTCCTTGATTTAGATGAGTCATGGGAGAGGGGTTAGAAGAAAGGAGTGTCAGAAGAGTTTTGTAAAGACAGTAGGGTTATCTTTTTCTCTCTTCTGCTCTGTTCTTTACAATGTGATTTTGCTGCTGCTTCAGCCAGAACTGGAGCCTGTCTCCTCCCCTTCCACGTGGGTTCATCCTGTGTCTCATTCTGACCACTAAAATATAGTGCTGTAGCATTGTGTGACTCTTGAGGTAAACTGTAACTAAATCTTTTATTCCTCTGATATAATTGTTGTTGCAGGGGCTTAGTGCCTCCTTCTGCTAACCTAGGCCTAGCCTCTATACAATCTTTTATCTAGGTCTAGAATATTTTAAGCCTATGAGGCTTATTGCTGAATAAACTCACCCTTCCTAGCTTTTTCTGAACTCCTGGCTGATTTGTGAATTTAGATGTTTTGGCTCAAAACTCCTTTCTACACAAACTGATTCAAACTAGATTCTTTCAACTTCTGTCTAAAATGCTCTGCTTGGCCTCATGCTACCTTTGGTAAGGTGTTCTAGTCTTCTGGCTCCTTCTCATTCTCGGGTTCATTCTGTCTTCACCTGGGTCTAGCTTGATCTCTCTCTGTAACCTCTCTCTGTATGATTGCCTCAGTAAAACTGCTTTCTCCTTCCCTCTTTCAGTGCAGCTCTCTCTTACGTGTTTTCTCTTTCCCCTCTCCTCTCACGGGAGTTGGGCATATCCTATTCTGTCAAATATGTCTCTGATTCATCACTTTTTCTGCCTCTAAATTGGACATCACTTTCAAACATGGGTGCTTCCTTCTACTAACTAATTTTACCTTCATTGTTTGGGATTAAATATGTGTGCTAAGGGCATGTCTGTATTCCAGCCAGAACAGTGATGTAGCTAGATTAAAATCCCAGAGTCCAGGGTCAATTCCCAGGTGTGGACAGTGGCCATTTTTGACATGAGTACTGTTGGGCCATCACATCAGGGAAGACACATTACCCCAGTCAAATGCAGAAAAAGAAAACCAGCCCACCTCTGATCCCTGCCCAACTGATGACTCATAGATTCAATTATAAGTAAAGTAATACTTGCTATAAGTCATTACACTGTGGAGCAATTTGTTAAGAAACAAGGTAACTGACATACATTACAGAATCCAGAAAAGATAAACAATGTCTCAAAGTGTTACTGTTACTTCCATGAGTAAATTTGAATTTGTAGTAATTTCAACGTCTCCTAATCTCTACATATCAAACTCTTTTCAAGGAAAGTTTCCTACATTTAAATACAGAGTTTTTCTAAGAACTCTGAGGGTTAGGGGAGTCAGATGTTTGAATGTTTGAAATCTACTTAATAGCATGTGTCCCATGAGAAACCTGAGGAGTGGTGATGAGCTCAAAATTAATTTATTGGTGTTCTCATGCTGGAGCCAGGCCCTTGGTTCTGCTACACCAAAACAAACACCACCCAAGAACACATTCACAATATAGTTGGTAAAGAAAAAAATAGGACGTATTTGAGTAAATTTCCTTCAAAGTCAGAATTGTTTCTTCTCAATGAGCCCTGTATGTGTGTCCTGTGTCAAGCCCTTGTGTGAGATAACCTGTGGCTGCCTATGTGCAATCTCTCCCATTATTGCTTTGGTGTGTTTGGGAAACTCTCAGAGAAAAGGCTATCAGCACAAAGCACTTATGATATATTCATTGAAATAGCCCTAAGAATTTATTTTCCCTGTGACTTCTATTGATCATGACAGCTCTTATGTGATCTGTTTGTTAGGTCTGGGGTTTCTTGGTGCTATTGATCAAGTAGATTCCTTTGTATTCCTTTGTGAAGAGTTACATTGATTAGTTTCCTGACAAGCTCTTAAGGCCACTTGCAAAGCTGTCACTGGTGATATTTGCCATCACAAGAGTGGGGCTAGCCCATAATGTCGCTCTGAAAGGAGGCTGAATAGAAGACAGATGAGTGTGGACTACATGCTCTGTGCTAGGTAAACACCCAGTGATCCATCTCGTTGCTGCTTTTCCCTGAGAGAGAAGATTAATATCCTTGCGGTGAACATTCTTTCCCACCTTTAGCATCTGCACTAGAAAATCCCACTCAGACACACAAGGCTCATTTGAAGCAGCCTTGTTTGCGTATGTTGTTGTGGAACCACTGTCCTCTGCAACTGCCCCTAATCCCAGTTAAACAGGACTCAGAATGTGGATGGTATATAATAAATATGCATCGTCATGAAGAATTCAATGTGAACAAGAGAGGAGTTTGAACAATGGGCCCCAGTGCTCTCTGACAAAAGAATAACACACCACAAGGACAATGGACGCATGGGAGTTCCCATTTCTTTACAACAAAAAGTAATTGATAGCTCATGCATCTGAAAGAAAACGAGAAGGCCTGTTCAAATGCAGCTTCTTCTAGGAGCTAACCAAGGGTCTCTAGCAAGGGCATGGAGAAGGAGGGGTGACAGTGCTGGCCCCAGAGGCTAACAGTGGCTAAAGCAGCTTGTATTTTAGAATCCATTCCCTTGCAGTAAGATTCAGAAGAGTTTTATAGCTGAATGAGATGGTAGTGAGATTGCTTGCTGGTCTGTCTGCAGAATCTTACATAGAAGAAGTCTTTAGGCTGCACAGGACAAAAATTGACCAGACTTGTCCCTTCAGTCCATTTGATATGCTTTTTGATTCAAAGAATGACCCTTTGACTTTGTGCTAAATCTAGTCATTGGTGGCTCAAATAAAAATATTGAGTGAGCCATTCACTAGCAATATGACCCTGGACAAGGTGGATCTTCGTGCTGAACCTCAGCTCTGAGCATTTCAAGAGAGAATATATGTAGAGCCAGATGACACCCCAATGTTGACTTTGAGTGGGTTCTCTTTGTGTTCTTTAAAGTTCATTAGGCAATGGCTCTGCTGTTTAGAGAGTGAGAGACTGTGTGAGTTGGGGGTATATGAACAAGATGGGAAAAACATCAAACTGAACATACAAGTTTAAATGAAAGATACTCTGAAAATGGATTACTTGTTTGTTCCCCAGTGAACAACAAAAACAACTCCAGAGATGTCGAATCCCTCATTTGTTTTCTTAGAGACTCATCACTTGCAATGGCAGGAGCCTACGGGAGCATTTACTCTGACCAACAGACCAGAAGTCTGAAGATTCTTTATTAGGTATGGGGGAGGGGTGGGGTTGTAAACCTTGCACAAGGCAAAAAGACATTATCTCCGACCTCCACCCAGGGATCTTTACATGGAAAGATCATGAATCATTTTCCTTTCAAGAGAAGGATAACTGCACAGAAAGGAGTATTTTAAAATTTGCAAACAATAGGACATGTGTGTGTTTGCCCACAGGATCCTTGCCTTACACCTCCCATTGTCCAGAGCGAGATGAGCTCAGGAGACATTCCTGTTCTCATCTTGGAGCTGAGAAGGTGAAGCTAGGATCCTTCATTCTCGATCATGTAGACTGTACCAGGAGGCTCAACACAGACCCTGCCTTGGACCTCCGAGTCTAACCTCCTTTGCTACTAATTTTTTAAAAGTCTAGCAATAACTCAAGGTGCTGATTAGTTTTGTCAACTTAGCTCAAGCTAGATACATCTGGAAAGAGGAAACCTCAATTAAGATTTATTAGATATCCCCTGGGCAAGTTTGTGGGTTGTTTTCTTGATTAATGATTGATGTGGAAGGGCTCAGCCTGTTCTGAGTCTTGCCATTCCTGGGCAGGCGAGCCCATATTGTATAAGAAAGCAGGGTGAGAAAGCCTTGGGGAGCATGCCACTAAGCAGCTTTCCTCTGTCATCTCTGTCTCAGTTCCTGCCTTCTGGTCCCTGCCCAGCTGGAGCTCCTGACCTGACTTCCTTTGGTGAAGAACTGAAAAGTATAAGAAAAGTTTAAGCCAAAATAAATTCTTTCCTTCCCATGTTGCTTTTTGTTCTGGTGCTTTTTAAGACAACAGGGAGCAAACAAAAACATGCATGCTCAGAAAGTATCAGAAACAAGGTAGATTAATCATCTGCTGTAAACTTCTCTGATGAGCACAATCTAACCCATTTGTTCACTGAAAGAAGAGTGACCAGACAAAAGAGTGCAAGGAAGACTTTATCTGAAGAGAAACAAAGACAAAGTCATTGTGACCACAAGCAATGGCTCTAGAAATTTCCTGTCACCAACTCCCACCAAAAACATGCATCATCCTCGCTCTCCCCATGAGAGAATCTGGCTCTGGAGAGGATACAATGCTGGATGCTTCTCTGTACATCTGCACAGTTCTTGTAGGCTGTAGGCAGATTGTTTTAGTTGTATTTTGCAAATGAGTGTGGTGTGTACGTGTGTCTGTGTGTGAGTTCATGCATGTATGCTTGAAGGACAGAGATCAACCTTGTGTGTTTTCCTCAGCCACTCCCTAGCTTATATTTTGAGTCAGAGTCTCTTATGAATCCTGGAGTTCATCATTTCAGTCCAGTGAGCCCTAAAGACTCTCCTGCTTCCAGCACCCCAGCCTAGCATTATAAGTACAATCTACTATGCTTGCCTAGATTTTACAAGGGTGTAGAAGATCTCAAACCAGATCTCTGTTTTTGCAGTATTTTTCCAGCCTAAATGTTTCCAGGCTTTCTATTTGTAGTTTTAGAAAATCCTTTCTCATAAGCAATCTTTATTAACTTACAGAGTTTACATGTGTACATGTGAACTCAACAAATTGAAAGGAGTGCAGAGAACTTGCCAGTCATCTCTCATAGGCTGCACAAGCATGCTCTATAGCACCTCGTGTTTCTACTCTCACTGCATTAAAAAGAAAAGCACTGATATGAGGTCTTATTCAATCACCCCTTATTAAGGGATCTACATACATTAGACTACATTAGATAGAATCCTATAAGTAGGGACTTCTGGGACACAGAACTATATGTGTTCTAAGTTAAAGATACAATGTAATTTATGAAACTAAAGTCTATGTTAATTTTATTTAAAATAACATAAAATGTTTTACATATTGTGTTTTATACATATAGTGTAGAGACAGGATCTCTCTTGGCTGTCTTTGACTTGCTGTATAGACCAGACTTTTCTTTAACTCACAGGGACCTACCAGCCTCAACCTGAGTATTGAGTTTAAAGGCATGTGCCACCATACCAAATTTCAAGATTTAAAATTTAGACATAAATATAAGAAAATCTTGGTTACGCAGAAGAGCCTGCAACAGGTACTCTCCAACTCTCAACTCTCTCAATGTAAATTTTGATTCATGAATCTAGATCAAAACCCATGTAGAACATTTATCTTTGAACATACCTTAAGTTAAATTTATGAGTAAATTCAGTTTCACAGGGAAAGACACGAAGAGAGACAGACAGAGAGAGAGACAGAGAGAGAGAGAAGAGAGAGAGAGAGAAAGAGGGAGAGAGAGAGAGGGAGGGAGAGAGAGGAGGGGTAAGAAGAGGGGAGGTGGAAAGTGAGAAGAGGGAGGGATTCCAAATATGGAGCCTTCTACCATGATTAGGAACCCGTTAGACACCCAGGCTCACTGTTCTTCATGTCGATGGGCTGCGGTCTTGACAAGTCATTCATCTTCTTCTCAGCCAAGCTTCACTCCTAGGAACCAGACAGAGCCCTAGGGTGGCGATCAGGGCTGCTGCTCCCAAGGACATGGCTGAAGCAAAAGTCAACGGTTTGATTTGGTTATCTACAAAGGCTTCACTAGTTTGCTTGAAAATGCCTAAGAAAGGGAGAAAAGGGCAATCTTTCTAGTTTCCAGAGGAAATGCTAAGAGAGCAAGAGGGGAAAGGCAAAAGCAGACAGGGCAAGCAAGCGTTCAGGAAAGGACTAGAAAAGGAACAGCATTTCCTTTGACTTGCCTATTTCAGTGTGGGGTAGGGACCCTGGCACACGTGAGGCAAGCTATCCTCCACTGAACCCCATCTCACCCCCAAGGACTGATGGCTAGAGACTTGCCATGGTGACTTCCTGATCTCCCTCTAACCCCTGTGCATATAACTCTTCTCCTATCTATCCATCAGGCTTTAGAGTCTGACTGCCTGGATGGATACAGGAGGCTAGGAGGCCTGTAAAGAAAGGCCAGCTCTGGTCTCCTGTGCCTGGGAGTTTCCCGAGGGAGACTCCTATGTGGCCGGAGTGTGAAGTGCCACTTAAAAATTGAATTAAAAATGAAATCACACCCCAATTGTAAACCCTTAAACCTCCAGATCAATCACGGGTTTACAAAGCATCTGAAGAAAGGAAATTTTTGACCAAATGATCGAAGCAGCACTCAGAATGGGGCTGCTGATTGAATATTGACCTCCGCAGGTGCTATAATTGCATCTTATTGGCAGATCATTACAAGTTTATCTTAGTGATAGAAAGCACAGATTGAAATTAGAGGCACTTACCTCTCTGGGTCAAGTGAATAACTAGCAAGCAAAACCCCGCTCTGGCCTGTCAACACATGGAGGAGATGTGGCCCAAGGTGGGGGTGGGGTCTTTGATGAGAAGAGTAGGGGTTGGCTGAGCACCTCCCTGTGGCCGTGGATGACAGCATCCTAATCTGGGAGCCCTTACACTCTCTTCAAAACATACTGCAGTCACTCCTCCCACAAGAAGCCCTGCTACTTTTCCAGCCCCTGCCCACCTTAGCATCCTCTAATACCTGCATCTTTCCCTCCTGCTGTAGAGGGCACAGGGCGTTGGTTAGGGACTTGAGTGCAGGCCATTTCATTGGCTCATTGCTTTCTTCTTCACCCTGACCCAGTGAACTAGGTACCACTAATTTCCCACTCTAGAAGAGAGAGAACTAAGGTTTGATTATAAATAATCAAAAGTAATAACGAAATCAAGAGTCAGGAGTAATGACTCTTTGTGAGGCTGAGGCAGGAGGATGAAGAGTTTCAGGCCTGCCTGGAGTCCACAGTGAGACTCTGACCATAAGAGAAAAGAAGATGAAGATAAAAGTAGATCTATGTGAAATCCTAAAACACTTAATAACCTGAGAGAAAATTGCACATTTGACTTCACATTCTACTTCTTATGGGCACTGGCACTTTTTTTTTCTGTAAAGGACCTTATAGTGAATATTTCAGGCTTGCAGGTTAGGCAGTCTCTGTCATATCTAACTCTGCTGTTGCTAACAGCAGCAGGCATAAACAGTAAGCAAATGAGTGATCAATAAAACTTTATCTGAACAATAAGTTGACAGGCAAAAATTGACTGATGGCCACGGTTTACTGGCCACTGTTGTACATCCATATTTCCTGAGGTTACGTGTCACCCCAGCACATCTGTGGAGATGTACATTAAGTCCCCGATGGATGTGTGATTTTTTAGAAGCCATGTAAGTGAGAAACAGTAAAAACCAAATTCTACCCTTCTCAAAAAACAACCCCCTTTCAAGATGGTTCACATGCCACAGCTCGAAATCCTAGAAGCTCTTGCTGAACAGGCCAGCTGTCCTGGTCAAAGGGCAGAGGGTATGTGTGATGGTATGTTTGCTGTATATTTCAGTTTGCTTCCATAATGGAACAATACATTTTAAATTTCCAAATAATGAAATTTAGACCTTCTACTCTGCTCCCCTCACAAACAATCAAAGAAAGAAAACAACAACACAACCACTGTGGAATTTTGTTTTCTCCTGACAAGTACTGTGTAGGCACCCTAGTTATAGTCACACTGGTAAACACATGAACACTAAGACTTCAAGACAACCACTAACTCAGCTGGAAGCATCAGTTACACTCACTTTGCTTGTGCTGTGCCTGTGAAAGGTATCAGTGATACACTCATCCACTGCATCCAATGTGGATGTAAGCAAAGGAATACATCTCCTGTTGTTATCCTGAGAGTAGCCCCAGAGAACTGAAATGTCTAGAACGCCCACAGGAGCTGAAGTTTTCCAGGATGATCAATCCCCCTCCAACATTCCTTCCCTCCAGACAGATATAATCTCAATAATTATTTGATAGCATCAATATTGTGTTGATTTTAAGCAAGAAGCACATATATGTATCACAGAATTCCTGCCCGTAGTCACTGTAAAAGCTAAGTGAGAGACAAGATATAAGGTCATAAAACGTGGAAAACTGCATGTGGCCTCTGGTCCCATGTCAACCAGAGCATGTCCGAAGATGTCCAATGGAATCTCCGGAGCAGCCCTTGGAAATGGTACCAGTACAAAGACCAGACTATAAATCTGTTTTGATTCTGGTCAAGTGTTAAAAGTTAATAATGATGACTTGTATTGATATGTTATTAAATCTTCTAAAACACTCTGATATGTAACTTGTACCTTTCTTCCTCCCATGAAATAGACATTGCAAGCAAAATTATCCTTATCTCGTGAACCAAGAAAGTGAGATCCAGGGTGGGCAGAAACTTTGCCCATGGTCACAGAATGAGGGAATGGGGAATCTCCAGATTCCAGGCTCTCTGGTGTTTCCACTTCATGAAGTTCTCTTTTCTATGACAATATACGTCTGATGTTTGTGAATGTAACTAGAGTTTTAATAACATGGGCCTGGGACCTCATCAAGGTTGGATAAAATAGAACTCTCTCAAACTAGCAGAATAAGAGAAAGATACATATGTACAAGGGGAATCACGTTGAGCATAAATGCCAAAGTCCATCTAGGTTTCATGGGACTTTTTCTGTTCTCAGTAACAGTAGCTTCTCTGTCTCTGGGAATGGTCTTGCCCCTCTCTGCTTTCAGACCCCTCTACCACCCAGCTGTTCAACTTGCAAATG
>JADRCC010563103.1:0-11076 GCA_019843855.1 Hylomyscus alleni
TTAAACCTTTAAAAATTCAATTTGTATCCTATATGTATTGATCTATTTTCCTGATATATTTCTTCATCTAAAACAAGTATATTTTGAAAATATATTACTTTTTAGGGTTGCATAATGTTTTATTTTATTAGCATGCTTTGTTTTAAAACACTCTGTCTTAGCTACTTTTCTATTGCTTGAGAGAGATCATGACCAAAACAACTAATAGAAGAAAGAGTTTCCCAGGGATTTGCAGTTTCAGAATGTGTGTCTATGACCATCATGGCAGTTAGCATGGCAGTAAGAAGAAGGCATATTGCTATAATAGAAACTATTTTGATCTGCAAGTGTTAGGCAGAGGGAACTAACTCAGAATGGCATAGGCTTTTGAAAACTCAATGCCCCTCTCCCAGTGGCACATCTCCTCCAACAAGAGGATATACCTCCTAATCCTACTCAGATGGTTCTATCAATTTGGGACCAAACATTCAAATATATGAACCTATGGGGTTCATTCTCATTTAAACCACTCTTATTTGAATTAAGAGTTTTTCTTATCACAGATGATGTTCTTATGACTTTAGTATTGGAAGTGTTTTCACCTTTGTATAATTATTTTCTTACATGAATTGATAAAATTAGAGATTCTGAGGCCAATACTGAAAACTACAATAATTAAATTTGTATGATATTGTAGCATTATCATTCCTGATTTTACCTCTTTAACATAGCAATTTTCCTTGTTAACAAGATAATTAAACTACCATAAGCAATTACAATTTTTCTCATTTATGGTTTATATCATGAAAAATAAGATAGCTTCTAAAACTTGTCATTATTTGTATTTTCACAGTATGCCCAGCCCAGGGTCTGGTACATATTGGCTAAGCATTCTACTCCTGCCCTTCAAAGAAGTTGTCTGATCATTTGTATCTTGTTAAACAGCCTTATGACACTGGAGACTTACTCACACTGGGGGTTGAAACGTCATCTGGAAATATTTGCACCCACACTCTTTTATCTCCTTGTAGCATATTTATTTTCCACTATTCTCACTGGTACATTCTTATTTTTACATTATGAATTGATCTTAGAGCCTGTACGTGAAAAAGCATTCTTTACCTTCTACAATACACACACACACACACACACACACACACACACACACACACACACACACTCACACACATAAGAGAAGGAGAGGGAGATTAATTCTAAGAAAGTCAATGCTGCATATCAGAAAAATGTTCTACAATCGTCTACAGCTAAAATTATATCCCCTTCCAAATACAAGCAACCAGTTTTGAACTGTTGGGAAAAATAGTGCAGGCTTTTCATTTGATTGCAATCAACAGGGATGCGTCACAATAAATTTAAAATTCCTATTGGTACAAGACTACCAATATAGTGAATGTAAATGCGAATTCTTGGCACTTTCAAATCTCCGGTTTGCATGTCTTCTCTGCTATGATGGACTAGATCCTCAAATGGTCATCTGAAAGTAACCTCTGCCTTCCTTTATTGCCTTGGTGAGGTATTCTTATTGTTGCTATAAGAAGTGGAGCCACTACAGGGCATGTATGCTGCCAAAGGCAGGACAAAAAAAAATAAAAAAAACCAAAACCAACACAACACAACAAAACAAAACAAAACAAAAGAAAACCAAACACGCAGAAGCACAATTATGTAAGCAAAAGAAAAGAGAAATTGAAGACCTATTAAATCTATTTGCTTAGATAATAAGAACACAATAAATATTCCAAATATACACTTATTCTTACTTTTAATTATGGTCTCATTGTGTTTACAGAAGTATTAACTTAAGAAAATAGATTTAAAAATCTAAAATAAAAAAATTGGTATAAAGATTTTTGAGAAAGAAATCCTCAGAAACTAGATGACTATGCAAAAAGAAAAAAGAAAAAAGAAAATGTGTCCTTTTTTTTTTGTTTTTTTTTGTTTTTGTTTTTCGAGACAGGGTTTCTCTGTATAGCCCTGACTGTCCTGGAGCTCACTTTGTAGACCAGGCTGGCCTTGAACTCAGAAATCCGCCTGCCTCTGCCTCCCAAGTGCTGGGATTAAAGGCATGTGCCACCACCACCCAGCAAAATGTGTCTTCTTATTTAACTACCTAGCATATTTCTATAAATATTTTGTTGTTTTAATTCTCAATTTGCATTCTGATCAAATTTTCATAGTACAGAAAATATTACAATGATATTAATTTGCAAAGTTAAATGTCTTTCTTTAATTGCTGAGATTTCTGTTTAGTTTTATTGGACAGGATTCAATGCTATAGCCCAGACTATGTGTTCTAGAATCCAGCCTATAGTCTATGCTGACACAAACTCATGCACACTTCCAGTTTCAACTTTCATGGTACTAGGATTCTAGGCATAAGCCACAATTATCAGTTTTAGTTATTGATTTTTAGAATCATTTCTTACAACTTGATAACATATAAATAAGACCATATGGTGCTAATGTTCTCATCAATGTTAGAGTAGCCCCTGCCACTTTCTTTTATATATATAAACCATGGTGTCTTAGAATGTTTATATTTTTTTCTGTTTTGTTTTATGTTTTGTTTTGTTTGAGACAGGGTTTCTCTGTGTAGGCCTGGCTGTCCTGGAACTAACCCTGTACGCCCTGTTGGCCTCGAAGTTCAGAAATCCACTTGCCTCTGCCTCCCAAGTGCTGGGATTAAAGGTGTGCACCACCACTGCCCAGCTTATATTTTTCTTCAATGACTAGTCTTCAATATATTTCTGAACTTGAATATTTATCAATTTGATTTATCCCACTATCCTCTCTAGTGCAATATTATGAGTTTTACATAATGAAAATGAGATTGTCTTTCACTAAACACGTTTTTAATAATTGTGGCTCCTCTTTACATGCCTGTATGAAAGTCTGGGGACTTGAGAGCTCTCCAGTAATTCATTAGAATGCATCTCTTCCTTTGGTTCCTTTGACTGTACAAATTCTATCTTTTATTTCTTGCTGCAGGCCAGCCAATCTGGGCCTCCCTCAACCCGCAGGGGTCTCAGTCAAGTCAACAAGGCATCAGCAGAGAAATAATGGCAGACACAACACATGGAAGTGCAGGATCTGAATGTATTCCTCAAAAATGGCATCAGACTTTTACAGTCATTTCAAAAGAGATATGAAAAAAATCTAGTAATTCAGTGGTCGAGGTACATCTGAGGTCACCTGAAACACACTGAGTCTAAAGCAGCCACCTCTTCTAAACAGGTGCTGCACCCCGCCCCCCCCCCTCCCTGCCCACCCTCCCCTCTGGGCACAGCAGGGGGGGTGTCCTGTGGTTTGAAGCTAGAATGCTGTGAGACTACTCTGCTGCTGACTGCTCTCTATCACACACACACACACACACACACACACACACACACACACACACACACACACACACACACACACGCAGCTCAAGGTCCCACCCAACCTTAGTAAATCACCCACTATGCTAATCTTCTGGGCTAGTAGAGACAAGTCTCTTTCTTGTTAATTCCTAGGAGTGGTTCAGAGTAAGTGACAGAGAATGAGGATTCTACTTAAACTTGCCCTGGGATAAGCCTCCCATTCTGTAAGCTTCAATGCCCTACCCACAATGCCAAAGGCAACTAGTCTGGATGGGTAACATTCTTTACAAAATTCCAAGCCAGGGTTTGGCTAAGATGTTGGAACATTGGTAAAGGTCAGAGAGCAATGTCCAATTTTGTCTAGCTATTAGTAAATCATATCTTGGTGGGCAACTAGCACTGGAGTTCGCAAGGACATATCTAGGCTACCTCTGAGTTAGGGGATGCCACGAGTGAATTCCAAGAGACTGGCTTCCTTTGAAGCTTTTGCCTCTAGTCTGTGGCCAAGCTTTTGGGCTCGTCCCAAGACTTCATTGGAGTGGGCATGGCAATTTCTTTTCTTCCTTTTTATTATACTATAAGATTTTAAAAGTATGTCTTCTTTCTGTTGAAGTGAGTTTGGGCAGAGTTTAGGAGGCAGAAATGAAGCATCAGCTCCCAGACCTTAAAGTCACGACCGGGAACTAGGAACTTTAGTTAGCAACAGAAAGGAAAATTTTTACCTTTAATTTTTTCCTACCTCTAAACCAAATGTCTTTAAGGCTATGGGCCCTGTTGATTAAACAAAATCCAATGCCATATATTTCACTGTTAGCTCAGAACAGCAATAATGCTAAGGATACAGCAACATACTATGAAACTCATCCCATGATCTTAGTGCCAGATCCTTGTAGAATCCTGCCCACCATAAGAACTACAAGGCCAACTAACCTGGGCCCATGGGGGACCACAGAGGCTAAACCTTCAACTAAAGGGCCTGGATGGACTGGACCTAGGGTCTCTACACCTATGTAGCAGATGTGCCAGATGAACAACTTGCTCTCCTTGTGGGTTGTGGGAGAGAGGAATGTGCCAGGAAACTTGGTAAGGTTGAGGCAGGTTCAGAGTCACCAACATCCAAGATCAGACACTAGGCTGCTCCTGGCCATAGTCACTTGAGTCAGTATTCTGGTGTACTAGAGGAATTCTTTGAAGTCATACTAATGCTAACAAGTCAGACTTTGCTTATCTACATCTGGAAGCAACTATGGATCACTCTAAATACACACCACAAATGGAAATGACAGATGTCCCCATTTTAACACCTAGCTGTATTATTGCCATTAAAGTATGGATAATGTTGCAAGTAGAATCATACACGCTGTGTTCTCCACCATGTTCCATAAACCTGACATTTTGTAATTTTGATTTTAGCACACTAGTACACATATAAAATCTTTTAAGCACCTCTGTTTTCACTGAGGAAGAATCAAGGTTCTACATGATTTTTTTACCTTAGTATAATGTAAACTTATCTAACAAGCATTTAGCAAGTATATCATCTCTTACTGGGGTTCACAGTTCTTGACCCTCACATCCTAATGATGGATGGACTCCTCCTCTGTCCCAAGGTGAATATTCCCATTGGCTATGACAAACCACAGCTGTCACCAAACAGTGGTAATATATTCACTGTTGCTTTAACCTGAATTTCTTTCAGAATAGACTCTGTCTAGATTCTCATATGGGTTAATCTTCTCTTCTTTCTAAGCTGATTAGTGCATTGATTTCTTTTGTTAAAGAATTATTTTCTTTAGGTAACGATGCTATGAAGTTGGCTGAAACTGATCCATAGTCCCTAAGTCTGTTATCAGAACTATAACCAGAGAACCCCAATGTAATTATTTGGACATACATGTCAATTGGATGGCTACAAATGTTATAGGTGTTATACCAGGAAAGGCACTGGAAAATTAGTATTTCCACTAGTTACATGTGCAAAGTAGATATTCAATAAGTGTACACTGGAAAGTGCTTATTGAGGATCAATAAGAGCAATAAATTAAATGCTGGAAACCTGGGTTAAATGCATTTGAGGGCACTGAGGCAAAGTCAAGCTACTAATTGAATATATGCCCCAGAAGACATAACCAGGGAATTTTACATGCATAAGTTGAAAAGAATGGTGATCTAAGATTAATCAAGCAAATCATCTACTAGGTTTTTATGTTGTGAGTCTTTTTTTTTCCAGGCAAGAGGGAACAACCTGTAAGTTTTATACCAACTAGGGAGATAAATAATTCCCTACTGTGTTAAGAAAATTTGAAGAAACAAAATTAGGTTGTAAGATATCAGTAGAGAGCTCATAAAACATTCACTCAGAATTCCCTAAGTGAGAACTCAGACTCTCTTGAGATACTCTTCTGTCTGCATAAATGCAATGAATTTAACTTGTTTTAAGACTAATGATTGTACTGTAAACAGACAAACCAAACTGATCAATATAATTAACACAGAAGAGCATCTCTTTGGAATGTTTTGAACTTGATTTTTTTTTTTTTAGTTGATAGGAGAAATATGTACCTTTTACTGATGTAGTAAATTTTAGTGTTCATAAGAGTTTTAGTGTAGCAAAGATTGAAATAGTCACATTGGCCTCTTTGCTTCAGTATTTTTCCTGAGGAATATATTGAAAAGGACAGAAACTGTACATCTTAGAGAAGAACTAAAAAACAAAAACAAAAACAAAAACAAAAGCCAAAAAAAAAAAAAAAAAACCCAACCAACAACCTGGATCAGACTTGACAGCTCCATCATTAAAAATGACCTCTCTGCTCCATACTTTGTCTTCTCAATTCCTTCCATGGGTATTTTGCTCCCCTTTCTAAGAAGGACTGAAGTATCCACACTTTGGTGGTCCTTCTTGAGTTTCTTGTGGTTTGTGGATTGTATCTTGGATATTCTGAGCTTCTGGGCTAATATCCACTTATCAGTGAGTGCATACCATGTGTGTTCTTTTGTGATTGGGTTACCTCACTCAGGATGATATTCTCCAGATCCATCCATTTCCCTAAGAATTTCATAAATTCATTGTTTTTAATAGCTGAGTAGTACTCCATTGTGTAGATGCATCACATTTTCTGTATCCATTCCTCTGTTGAGGGACTTCTGAATTCTTTCCAGTTTCTGGCTCTTATAAATAAAGCTGCTATGAACCTAGTGGAGCATGTGTCCTTATTACATGTTGGAGCATCTTCTGGGTATATGCCCAGGAGTGGTATAGCTGGGTCTTCAGGTAGTTCTATGTTCACTTTCCTGAGGAACCTCCAAACTGATTTCCAGAGTGGTTGTATCAGCTTACAATCCCACCAGTAATGAAGGAGTGTTCCTCTTTCTCCACAACCTCTCCAGCATCTGCTACCACCCGAGTTTTTGATCTTAGCCATTCTAACTGGTGTGAGGTGGAATCTCAGAGTTATTTTGATTTGCATTTCCCTGATGACTAAGGATGTTGAACATTTCTTTAGGTGCCTCTCAGACATTAGATATTCCTCAGTTGAGAACTCTTTGTTCTCTGTATCTCATTTTTAGTAGTGTTATTGGGTTGTCTGGAGTCTAGTTTCTTGAGTGCTTTGTATATATTGGATATTGGCCCTCTATCAGATATAGAATTGGTAAAGATTCTTTCCCAATTTGTTGGTTGCTGTTTTGTCCTATTGACAGTGTCCTTTGCCTTACAGAAACTTTGCAATTTTTTGAGGTCCCATTTGTCAATTCTTGATCTTAGAGCATAAGCTATTGGTGTTCTGTTCAGGAAATTTCTCCTTGTACCCATGTGCTTGAGGCTCTTTCCTACTTTCTTTCCTATTAGTTTTAGTATATCTGGTTTTATATGGAGGTCCTCCTTGATCCACTTGGACTTGAGCTTTGTACAAGTATAGAGGAATGAATTGATTTGCATTCTTCTACATGCTAACCTCCTGTTGAACCTGCACCATTTGTTGAAAATGCTGTCTTTTTTCCACTGGATGATTTTAGCTCCTTTGTCAAATTTCAGGTGACCATAGGTATGTGGACTCATTTCTGGGTCTTCAATTCTATTCCATTGATCCACCTGCCTGTCACTGTACCAGCACCATTCAGTTTTTATCACAATTGCTCTGTAGTACAATTAAGGTGTACTACAGCTTAAGTTCAGGGATGGTGATTCCACCAGAAGTTCTTTTATTATTGAGAATAGTTTTTGATATCCTAGGGTTTTTGTTATTGCAGATGAATTTGTAAACTGCTCTTTCCAACTCTGTAAAGAACTGAGTTGGAATTTTAATGGGGACTGCATTGAATCTGTAGATTTCTTTCACCAAATTGCCAATTTCATTATATTAATCCTGCCAATCCTTGAGCATGAAAGATCTTCCCATCTTCTGAGATCCTCAGAGACTTGAAGTTCTTGTCATACAGATCTTTCACTTGCTTAGCTAGAGTCACACCAAGGTATTTTATATTATTTATGACTATTGTAAAGGGTGTCATTTCCCTAATTTCTTTCTCGGCCTCTTTATCCTTTTTGTAGAGGAAGGCCACTGACTTGCTTGAGTTAATTTGTATCCAGCTACTTTGCTGAAGTTGTTTGTCAGGATTAGGCGTTCTCTGGTGGAGTTTTTAGGGTCACCTAAAAATACTATCATATCATCTGGAGCAGAGACTGAAGGAAAGACAATCCAGAGACTGTTCCACCTGGGAATCCTTCCCATATTCAATCACCAAACCCAGACACTATTGTGGATGCCAACAAGTGCTGGCTGACAGGAGCCTGATATAGTTGTATCCTGGGAGGCTCTTCCAGTCCCCAACTAATACAGAAGTAGAAGCTCACACCCATCCATTGGACTGAGCACAGGGTACCCAATGAAGGAGCTAAAGAAAGGACTCAAGGTTTGCAGCCCCATAGGAGGAACAACAATATGAACTAACCAGTACCCTCAGAGCTCCCAGGGACTAAACCACCAACCAAAGTATACACATGGTGGGACTCATGGCTCCAGCTGCATATATAACAGAGCATGGCATATTTAGTCAGGCCTTTTGTCCTGTGAAGGCTCTATGCCCTAGTGTAGGGGAATGCCAGGGCCAGGAAGCAGGAGAGGGTGGGTTGGTGAGAAGGGGAAGAGGGATGGAATAGGGTTTTTTTTTTACAGAGGGGAAACTACCAGGAAAGGGGATATCATTTGAAATATAAATAAAGAAAATAGCTAATAAAAAATAAAAGAATGAATAGTAATAATAATAAAAAAATGACCTCTCAATGTATCCAAAGTTTTTGTCAGTAGTCAAGGGAAAAAAGCATCCATAGACCTCCATTTCTCTAAAACCTGTGAACCACAACCTTAATCAGTCATCAAGATAGCCCCAAGGACACAATAATGACATTCATATCTTAAAAGTAACCAATAGCATTGGACAAAAGCCTCAATGCATAGAAGAGAAATCTTGCAAGGTACTGTAAAACTAAAGACCTACTCTTTGCTGATAAGATCATCAGTCCTAAAAAGGAACCAACTACTTACAATTTTTCTTTCATTCAGTGTAGCTCCATAGCCACAATAAGTGTGGCTCTCATCTTCCATTAAAGGTACTTCTTTTGGCAGCAAACATAGACCATTACCAAAAGATACAACTACTCAAAATGTTGAGATCAACTGATTGTAGAGTACCCAAATCTTTTGATACATCAACTAAGTATAACATAGGTCCTATACCTAAGGCTCAGTGAACATTACAGAAGAGAGTGCAAAAAGATTGCATGAGCCAGAAGACTAGGAAATCTGCTTCTAAATATTGTCATCTATATAAGATAGGGAAGATGCCCCAGGAGAGCTCAAAAATATGGTAGCTCTAACAGGATATGAACAATAACAACATCGGTTGATTATGTTCTTGCTGATGAGGGAAATCTCACATAACCCTACTGTTTTGGAAAGTATAAAAATGAATCCACCTTGCAAACTCGCTTTCCCACTGGGCCACGTTCTTGTGCCGATACAGTTTAGCCTCAATACTAAGCTCTGGTGGGTTTTTGTTATTTTCTCCCAGCAAGCTACATCTCACTCTCATGCAACACTTTACACACCCCCACAATCATTTATCTAAATAGCGCCTAAGATCTGGTATATAAAGCATGGCTCTTAAGGCCTTAATATCCAATCAGATTTATATAATAACAAAATCACAATTTACAAGATGCCAATACAATAATTTAAGAACCAAATAATAAAGGCAATATTCTAACCCAATTAATCTGTTTTGTAAGAACCTTTGCTTGGGTGTATAACCTCGTGGGATCTGGCTCATCCTCATCATCTGTCTCCATGATGACCACCCCTCCTCCTGCTCCTCTGACCTTTTTCCTCCACCAACTCTCTAGCTCTACCTCTCTATTCCTGTCTAATCCCAGGCCTGTCACTGCCCTAATGTGATTAACCAGAGAAAATGCTATAGCATTTCACCCTTTTTGTTCAATTAAAAAGAAAATGAAACTTTCTCTCAAAATATAAATTGAACACAACTATCATATATATCGTAAATTATCTGGTATAAGATATATCTGCCACCCAGTCCAACATCTTTGTCAATAAAATTGAACACAATCTTCTATCTTAACTTAAAAGACAAAAACTTTGCACCTGGCTATGTCTTGGCTTAATTGGATGCCATCTGAAAACCATTTTCAGAAAAGTAAAATGCCTGGGCTGGCTAGGAGACTATGTAGTTCTTCAGCTCCATCAGAAATCCCAGAGCAACTGAATAATTGAGAATATATGGGAAGCCTAACACAGCTTCTAAAATTTTTGCCAATTGATAGAGACTGCTAGACACTTGGACAGTCTTTACTTTAAAATGTTGGTGTATCGGTCTTCAGCCTTCTGACCAGAGTCATCTGACAGACCTTTCTAATGCAGAATTATAAAGGGCTGGTCACCCTGTCTTGGCAGAGATTATCAGTCAACTATTCTGCATAGTGTGTCCTTTCCTGGACAAAAAATTTGTCTGTAGATGGAATGAGGCAATTTCTGCCTAGTGACTGTCTCGCCACAACTGGAGCAACTCCAATGATGCTCAATTTCTTCTTCAAGTCTGAGAAAAGGGTACTGTCAGGATAAGACGGGTCTCTAGTCAAATGAATAAGTCATATTAAATGTCACATTCTGTGAATTTCTGATATTTTTGAAAACCAACTATCTATGTAAAATAATCTGAACTGTTGTCTGTTAACTACCCTCAGTTATTTTTAATTAAAATCTTGAAATTATCCTAACAATAAACTCAGAGCCATGAATTTGTTAATTTGGCCCTAAACTCACAGGTCTAAACATCTCAGATCTGTATATTATAACAGCAAAAGAAGGACTGGGTCTAAACCCTGTACTTTTAATTATTTAGTATCAATAGAAGAAACTTATACCAATGATAACCTTGATTTTGTATCAAAGTAAATTCTGTACCAAATAGGAACATATGACTTTAACTTAGTAACAATTATAAGGTTTTCTATCAAATGAGATTTTTGGCTATACAGTCAATTCTGGCTATTTCCTCCCTGTTTCAAATATCACCATTTTTTACATTTCCTAGAAAGACAACCTATTAATAACCCTCTCCAGCCCCAAAACCCAGGAAACTAGGTTGATGACTCTTCATAACTTCTTCAAGGTGAACATGAACATTGAGATATTATGAAGCG
>JADRCC010563104.1:0-12654 GCA_019843855.1 Hylomyscus alleni
TGGATCTGGGCCTGGGTGGGAGCTGAGTTGGTCAGCCTGCTAGATCTCCCTTACCCACACCACCAGGGCCAGCCCTACTGTGCTGCTCAAGCAAGGCACAGGGCCCACTCTCCTGAATACTGGTGCTCTACACCTTTAATTCCAGCATTTGAGAGGCAAAGACAAGCAGATCTCTGAAGACTCAGCCTGGTCTACACAGTGAGTTCCAGGCCAGCCAAAGGTGCATTGTGAGACTCTGTCAGTTATGATGCTGCACTTCTGTAGACCCATCCCTTGGGAAACAGAGGCCGGATGATGTCTATGAGCTTGAAACTATCCTGGTCTACAGAGTGAGTTCTAGGTTAGCCAGACACCCTATCTCGAAATGGCAATAGAACAACAAAATCATCGGACTGGAGAGATGGCTCAGCGGTTAAGAGCACTGACTGCTCTCCCAGAGGTCCTGAGTTCAATTCCCAGCAACCACATGGTGGCTCACAACCCTCAGTAAAAGGATCCGATGCCCTCTTTGGGTGTGTCTAAAGATAGCTACAGTGTACTCATCATATATATCAAATAAATTAAAAAAAAAAAAAAAGACGTGAAGCTTCCCTCTGGCCCTTTCTGGCCTTTACTCCTTCTGGATTTGGTGAAGTAATGATGTCTATGATGTAATCTAACAGACATTTCTTGAGTACCCACTGTGATCAGTACCAAGCGAAGCACACAGGCAAGAGTTGGAAACTCACCGATTTATAGCTTTTGATAGGTGAGAGAGCCCCTGGTGGGATGACGAATGAGTTGGTTGAGGTCGGAGGAATATCACAACAACGTCATACATTTTCTATGTTTACTGGAAGTTGTCCTTGAGAGAAACAGAACCTGGAAACCACAGCAGCACAGGTTGTAAAAGGATCATAACCATAGTTTTAATATTTTCACCAAAGAGCTGTTGCAAGAAAAGAGGAAAATACCAGACTGTATGTAAATTCAATGAGCAAAGTCTCATACTGTTCTTCTAGAGGACCCACTTTGGTTCTCAGAACCTACATCTGTCATCTGGCAGCTAATGACTTCCTCTAAGTGCAGTTCCAAGGGATCCATTACCTTTGGTCTTTGGGTACTTGAGGAGCCATGCATATATCACTACACACACACACACACACACACACACACACACACACACACACACAAATACAGAGAATTTTTAACATAATAAAGTAAAATAAAAAAACCAGGCTTGGTAGTTCACATTTGTAATCCCAGTAACTCAGAAAGATGATGCAAGAAGATTGCAAATTTAGGGCCAGCCTGGGCTATCTTATCTGTCTGTCTGTCTATCTATCTATCTATCTATCTATCTATCTATCTATCTATCTATCATCTATCTACCTTTTATCTATCTATCTATCTATCATCTGTTTACCTATCTATCTATCTATCTATCTATCTATCTATCTATCTATCTATCTAATCAATCTCTAATCTATCTATTGAATTGGTTGACCATGGATTGGCAGGGATGTGGCAGCCACTGCCTCTGGAGTGCTGGGCTATATTTCAATTCCCATCTTAAAAAAACAACAACAAAAGAAATGGCACAACACAAAGAAGACAAACGTGCACAGTGCAGAGTTGGTGAAGGTCACTGGGAATCCCAGCCTAGGGGCAGCCATCACTTACTGCTTTCCCTTTGAGGCAGGGTCTCTCTATAGTTCAGGTTGGCCTTGTGCTGGTTATGGCTTTTTGTTGTTGATTGGTTGGTTTGGTTGGGTTTGTTTTGAGACAGGGTCTCTTTAAATTGTCTTGGCTGTCTTGGAACTCACAATGTAGACCAGGCTGAGTTTCACAAAGGTCCACCTATGCCAACCTTCCCAGTGTTGAGACTGAAGGGATGTGTCACTGTGTCTGGCTCATGCTGTTTATTTTTTATTGTCAACTTGATACAGTGAGACTCCAATGAAGAATTGCCTCGATCAGATTTTTCTGTTCCAATGTCTGTGAGATATTATCTTTATTGATGCTTGATGGAGGGGCAGGCATAGCCCACTATGAGCAACTTGTGGGCATGGGTTGTATAAGAGTAAGCCAGTAAGTGGCTTCCTTTATGATGTGTGCTTGAGTTCCTGCCTTGACTCCCCTCAGTGACGAAGTATGACCTGGAAGTATAAGCCAAATAAACTCTTCCCTCCCCTAAGTTGCTTCTGGATAGTATTTTTATCACAACAACCAAAAAGCAAACTAGAACATCCTGGAACTTGTGATTCTCTGGCATCAATCAGCAAGTGCTGGGGTTATAGGAACGTGTCTGTCACCACACCCCACCATACTTAGGCACGTGTCTGTTACCATGTCACCACACCCCACCAAACTTGGCTTGATGGCTTTTGTGCTTTTTTTCTTTATATTTATATTTTTATTTTGTTTGTGTCTATGTGTATATGAAGACCAGAGGCAACTTGTGAAAGCTTTCTTCTTTACCCATTTGGTAAAGGGATGGAACTCAGGTCATTAAGTCTAGCAGCCACTTACCCACTGAACCATCTTGCAAGTCCTTAAGATAAAGTCTCAAACTGTGGCCAGTGAGGATCTTGAACTTCTGCTCTTCTTACTTCCATCTCCCAGATACTGAGATCACAGGTGAACACTACTATGCCTGGCTTATGGCATGCTGGTATTAAGCCCAGGGCTTCATGAACACCAAGCAAGCACAATACCACCTGACCTATGACCCCATCTCACTGTCTACCTCTTCATGAACATTGCTACTTTATGCATGAATATGAATTATTCATGTACAAATTATTATATGCATAAATAATGATAGTTACATTTTTAAAAAAAAGATTTATTTATTATTATATGTAAGTACACTGTAGCTGTCTTCAGACACACCAGAAGTGGGCATCAGATCTCATTACAGATGGTTGTAAGCCACCATGTGGTTGCTGGGATTTGAACTCAGAACCTTTGGCATAACAGTCAGTGCTCTTAACCACTGAGCCATCTCTCCAGTCCCCAATAGTTACATTTTTTTTTTTAGTTTTTTTTTTTTTTTTTTTGAGACAGGGTTTCTCTGTGTAGCCTTGGTTGTCCTGGAGCTCACTCTGTAGACCAGGCTGGCCTCAAACTCAGAAATCCACCTGCCTCTGCCTCCCAAGTGCTGGGATTAAAGGCGTGTGCCACCACCGCCTGGCTTTTTTTTTTTCAAATGGGATATATAGCTGGGCAGTGGTGGCACACGCCTTTAATCCTAACACTTAGGAGATAGAGGCAGGTGGATTTCTGAGTTTGAGGCCAGCCTGGTCTACAGAGTGAGTTCCAGGACTGGCTTATACAGAGAAACCCTGTCTCAAAAAACCAAAACCAAACCAAAACAAACCAAAACATACAAACAAAAAAAGACAAATAAAAAACAAAAAAAAATGGGCTATATAAACACATATGTCCGACTTTTCTATTTTTGTAATCACTTTCCTATCAGTGTCCTCATGGCTCAGAGAACGTTTCCAGGGAGATATTATCTGAAGGTTGTGGACAACTCTTTATTGTTTCTCTGTGACAGGGAAGAGCTTTAACATAGTTCTCCGTTATTACAAATAATGCAGTTGAGTTTCCTCAACTTGGGGAAATCACAGGATTCATCATATCTCCAGTAAAATGGATGAGCATGACTCTGGAGAAAACCCGTTTGAAATCACGGTATTTCCCCAGTCAGGTAAGTCTGAGAAGTTTAAAAACAATATGTATAGTTTATGTCTTTATATATATATAAGTTATATAATATACAACATGTTATATATTATATACTATATTTAAATTAAATATACATTAAACATATAATTACACATTATTATAATATAATATATAAATTTAATATATTAAACAATATATATATATATTTTACATTTATTTGTCTTATGTGAGAGAAGGCACATACATGGTGTGTGTGAAGGTCAGAAGACAACTTGAGCAAATTGGAAGTTTGTCCTTTCCTTCTAGTATGTGGGCCTTGGAGAGGACTTAAGGGGTCAGGCTTGAAGGCGAGCATGCTTCCTTACCTACTGAGCAGCTTGCTGGCCCACAGGCAACTATTTTGACTTCCTTTCTCTCTCTAAAGACATGTTTCTGTTCTTTTTAATGTTATGTATATGTGTATGGGTATACAGGTGTTCCTGTAGGTCAACAGTGTCAGATCCCCTGGAGCTGAGTTACAGGCAGTTGCAAGCTGCCTGATGTGGGTGCTGGGAATTGAACTCAGGTCCTCTGGAAGAGCAGTACATGCCCTTAAACCACTGAACCATCTCTCCAGCCCCATCCCCCCAACCCCTCTCTTTAATCATATAAGCAAGCAAACAAGCAAACAACCAACCTACTTGGAGCTAGACGGACAGACGGGCTGGACAGACGGCTCCACAGTTAATGACACTGGCTGATCTCGTATTTGATTGGCTGAGTTCCCAGCACCCACATGGTGGCTCACAACTGTCTCTCACTCTAGTTCCAGTGCTCCTATGTCATTTTCTGGTCTCTGAAAGCACAGGCATACAAGTGATGTACAGACATACGTGTAGGCAAAAGACCCCAAACATAATTACATTTTTCCTTTTCTCATCTCTTTAAATTTTGACAGAATCTCATATAGCATAGGCCTCTAATTTGTTAGGTAGTTGAAAATAATCTTGAACTTCTAATCTCTTCCCTCCAACTCCAAAGTGCTGGATTGTGTGTACCTATGTGCCTCTTCTACCCTACTGTGTAATTAAAGGTATGTACCACCCATGCCTGCCTTTTGTTTTTCTTTTCTTTCCTTTTTGTTTTTGTTTTTGTTTTTGTTTTTGTTTTCCGAGACAGGGTTTCTCTGTGTACCCTTGGCTGTCCTGGAACTCACTCTGTAGACCAGGCTGGCCTCGAACTCAGAAATCCACCTGCCTCTGCCTCCCAAGTGCTGGGATTAAAGGCATGTGCCACTATCGCCCAGCTTGTTTTTCTTTTTGAACAAGTGATCTTTACTGGTCTCCTGTGTAGTCCAGGCTAGCCTCATACTCCTTGTGTAGTATAGGCTGGCCTAGAGATCAAAACTCCTCTGCCTCAGCCTCATGAGATCTGGAATTATAGGTGTGGGACCTCATGATTTTGGAGAGTCTACTAGCAACAGGCTTCTCAAAGTTTGTGGCACCAGGTACACAACCTCCTGAATGTTACTGAGGCAATAATTGACTGTCAGCTTCAGTCGTAAGTCCCTTGACCCACTGGGCTATCCCACTATCCTCAGATCCCAGCTTCTTAAATTGTGGATTATGTCCTCTGCATGGGATCATATAACTGAACATGGCAAGAGTAAAAGGTTACTGAACTATAACAACTGAATATCAAAGGCCAGGGGTGGGGGTGGGCAGAGAGTTGGCTCAGCAATAAGAGCACTGACTGAGGCCGGTGGCATGGTGGCGCACGCCTTTAATCCCAGCACTTGGGAGGCAGAAGCAGGCAGATTTCTGAGTTCAAGGCCAGCCTGATCTACAGAGTGAGTACCAGGACAGCCAGGGCTACACAGAGAAACCCTGTCTCGAAAAACCAAAAAAAAAAAAAAAAAAAAAAAAGAGCACTGACTGCTCTTCTAGAAGACTTTGGTTCATTTCCTAGCACCCACATGGCGGCTCACAGCCTTCCCACAGGATCCTATGCCCTCTTCTGACTGCCTCAGGTACCCACGTGGATCACACACATGCATGCAGACAAAACACGCATACACACAAAATAAATCAAGTATTATATAAGAACCAAGATTAGCTCTATCTGATTTTATTTTATTTCTTAAATCATGTCCAGGAGTGTTGGCACAAGACTTTAATCCCAGCACTCAGGAGGCAGAGGCAGGAGGATTTCTGTGAGCTGGAGGTCTAGCAAGTTCCAGGACAGTCAAGACTACATCAAGAGAACCTGTCTCAAAAAATAAAAGCAAGCAAGCAAACAAACACCAAAGATTTGGGGGTGGAGAGACAGCTCAGCAGTAAAAAGCACTGACTACTCTTCCAGAAGACTTGGATTCAATTCTTAGCACCTGCATAGCAGCTCACAGACATCTGTAAGTCCAGTCCCAGATGATCTGACACCCTCTTTTGACTTATGCAGGCAAAGTCATTTTTTTTTTTTCAAAACAGGATTTCTCTGTGTAGCTTTTGTTGTTGTCCTGGAACTCACTCTGTAGACCTGGCTGGCCTTGAACTCAGAGATCTGCCTGCCTCTATCTCCTGACTAGTGGGACTAAAGGAGTATGCCTCCACCACCCAGCACAATTTTTTTTTAAATTAAAAAGGAATATTAAAAAATATTAAAGGGCAGTGATCCAAGGCATTTGCTTTTAAAATATTTTATTTGTATTTATGTATTTGTGTATGTGTGTATGTACATGCACAACTGTGCCAGAGGAGGTCCAAAAAGGGGTTGGATCCCCTGAAGCTGGAGTTTCAAGTAGTTGTGAGTTGTTTGATGTGGGAATTGGGAACTGAACTCTGGTCCTCTGGAAGAGCAGCAAGTACTCTTAACTGCTGAGCCACTCCTCTAGCCCTAAGTCATTTCTGACAGCTCCATGTTTGGTAGTTTCTCTGCAGCCTGGCTTTTGAATACAGAACATGCGACATACTTGGGACTCTCTACACAGGCCATCATGCAATGCTACACCACTGCAAGCTGACTGAAACACCTCACACTGGAGACCACAGTATGTTATACATTGCAGTGTTTTTTACTGTGCAAAGTTCTCTGCTCTTGTGGGGAAAAAAAAGGTTTAATTCCAGAAATCAAAGAGTTTAATCATTTTCCTACCTTTCTTCCCAGCACATATTATCAACTTGTATCACACTGTACTACACTGTATCACATTGTATTACACTGTTAGAATAGTTGACTTGCTGGGCAGTGGTGGCAAGCGCCTTTAATCCCAGCACTTGGGAGGCAGAGGCAGGCGAATTTCTCAGTTCAAGGCCAGCCTGGTCTACAGAGTGAGTTCCAGGACAGCCAGGGCTACACAGAGAAACCCTGTCTCAAAAAAACAAAAACAAAAACAAAAACAAAAACAAAAAACAAAAAACAAAACAAAAAGTTCAAGACCAACCTTGGTTACAACATAGCTTCAAGTTTGAAGCTGGAGACAATTAAACATCTGCTTCAAAAACCAACCAGAGAAGGTTAAGGGAGGCAGAAGCAGGTGGATCTCTATGAGTTCAGGGCCAGTCTGATCTATATAGTGAGTTCCAGGACAGCTAGAGAAACACACTTTCTTGGGCAAAAAGGGCTGAGAGTAGACAAAGGCTAGAATGCCTTGCTCTACACCCATCCAGAGCAGAACAGGACCACCCTCATGGAGACAAGAGGTGAAGTGACAGCAGAAGAGATAAAATGGATTGGTCAGTTGAAAGAGAAAGAATGACAGGGTGACATTGAGAGCCAGAACTACTTCACCTGACTGGAACTAAAGCCATTGACCAAGTTGGGAGGAACACAAAACTGTCCTAACAGTTGAAGGCAGAGGGCTGTCTGGGGTACACTGTGCCAGGCCAAGGAATCCAAACACTAACCTAGAGGGGTGTGAGTTCTGCTTGTTTCGGAGAACCTACTTGTTTTCATAAGATTTAATTTTTTATTATTTTAAATTATGTCTTAGCTGGCCAGTGGTGTTCCCACTTTTATTCCAGCACTCAGGAGGATCCCTGAATTTGAGGGCAGTCTGGTCTACAGAGTGTGTTCCAAGACAGCCAGGGCTATGCAGAAAAACTCTGGAAGAAACCAAAACAAAACAATGAAAAAAAAACCATGTGTGAACCGTGCATATGTTTGCATGTAGGTACGTGCGTGTGAGTGCAGACGCCCAGGGAGGTCAAAGGTATCAACACCCTAGATCTGGACTTACGGAAAGCTGTGGTTTGTCTGGCATGCGTGGGTCCTGAGAATCAAGTTCAGGTCCTCTGGAAGAGCAGCAAGTGCCCTTAAACACTGCCATCTCTCCAGCCCCTATGTATATCATACACCCTCCTACCCCCCACCCCCACAGAGTTTTGTTACAAAGTCCTCTGTGAGGCACAGTCCAGAAGAAAGTGATAAGACTAATCTTTCTCTTTGACTCCTAAGTCAGTTTCTTTTCTTTTCTTTCTTTTTTTTCCCCCCGGAGACAGGGTTTCTCTGTGTAGCCCTGGCTGTCCTGGAACTCACTCTGTAGACCAGGCTGGCCTCGAACTCAGGAATCTGCCTGCCTCTGCCTCCCAAGTGCGGGGATTAAAGGCATGCACGACCATGCTAGGATTAAAAGGTGTGCACCACCACTGCCCAGCCTCTAAGTTGGTTTCTGAAATCAGGTCAGGATCCAATAGACTTTTTTTTTTTTTTAAAGATTTATTTATTTATTATATGTAATTACACTGTAGCTGTCTTCAGTCACACCAGAAGAGCGCATCAGATCTCATTACAGATGAGCCACCATGTGGTTGCTGGGATTTGAATACAGGACCTTCAGAAGGATAGTCAGTGCTCTTAACCACTGAGCTATCCCGCCAGCCCCCCAATAGACTTTTTAAAACTTAACTTGGTGAAGGTAGTTGGTGGCGCACGCCTTTAATCCTAGCACTTGGGAGGCAGAGGCAGGCAGATTTCAGCCTGGTCTACAGAGTGAGGTCCAGGACATCTGGGGCTACACAGAGAAACCCTGTCTCAAACAAAACAAAACAAAACAAAAAGTTACTTGGTGAGAGAAATCAAACCTGGTGCTCGTACTTGAAGCAAGCAGTCTACCAATTACCTTATATTCTATCTTGTTTTTTGTTTTATTTTGTTGTATCTGTCTTTACATAGGTCAAAATAACTGTAGAACTGCCATATCTCAATTTTATTTTGAAGGTGATGTTCTTGTGAGAAATAGATTGAATATCAAAAAAATTTTTTTTTCATGTCAAAGGATGTGGTCTGGGGTGGCAGGCCTGTGGACTACGCACGTAGGAGGTAGAGGTAGAAAGAGCTGGAGTTTAAGGCCAGTTGATACCTGGGTTTTAAGAAAGTTCGGATATGTGATACCCTATCTCAAAAACTCAACAATAACAAAGACAGCCCTGAAGCTTGTGTATTGACAGTCTGCTAGACATATTCTCTAACTATATATAGTATATGCAAAGCTATGTGAGCAGTCAGTGCACGTTCTGAACCCAGGGTCTTCATACTGACAGTATGCATTCTGGTCTGGTACGAAGGATGTTTCTTGGTGATGACCTTTCCTTTTCTTTTTTGGAAATAACATGCTTTGCTTTGCAGCCCCTACTCGCTAGGATGAAGGTATAATGGCTCATCGAGGGTCTTTAATCCAAGAAGCCGGGCTTCCTGTGAGAAAAGCAGATACACACACAGCGAGGGGAGAAGACGAAGATTCAGTGGTCTCCGGGGAGAAGACGAAGATTCAGTGGTCTCCGGGGAGAAGACGAAGATTCAGTGGTCTCCAGGGAGAAGACGAAGATTCAGTGGTCTCCGGGGTTTATAAAGAAGATAAACCTAGGAAAGGACGTGGGAGGGGGAGAGGGCATCGGAGAGAATGAGACCTCTCCTGTCTCAGTCATCCTTTGTTCCTTGAGGACTTATGACTGTAGGGCACTTGAGGCAGTGTTTCCAGGTTACCTTTTGGTCAGAGCTGTCTGCTGGGATGTCTTTTACCCTTCCATCAAATCTTACATTAACACTATAGTTTTATATATAATAGATATAAATATTTCATCTACTTGTATGCTTTTCTATGTTTATTTTTTTTTCAATTGCCTACTGCTGTTTTCATATTTGTCTTGGTAGGAAAAATAGTTTTGTACACAGGATGAAACAATTTTTTGTTTTGTTTTGTTTTGTTTTGTTTTGTTTTTGTTTTTCGAGACAGGGTTTCTCTGTGTAGCCCTGGCTGTTCTGGAACTCACTCTGTAGACCAGGCTGGCCTCGAACTCAGAAATCCACCCCCCTCTTCCTCCCATGTGCTGGATTAAAGGTGTGCGCCACCCCCCCCCCCCTTTTTTTTTTTTTTTTTTTTTTTTTTTTTTTTTTGAGGATGAAACAATATTAATTCAAAACTTTTTTAAAAATAATGTTTATTTATTTTTATTTTAAGTGCGTTGATGTTTTGCCTGAATGTAAGTCTGTGTGAGGTTGTCAGATTCTGGAGTTGTGAGATTCTAGAGATGGTTGTGAGCTGTCATGTGAGTATTGGGAATTAAACCTGGGTTCTCTGGAAGAGCAGTCCTCCTACCCACCAAGCCATCTCTCCAGGATCCTAAATTCAAAATTTATAGATAAGGGTTAACTCTATTACTCATCTCTTTAAAAGTTTATATGAAACTGGGTGTGTGTTAATCCTAAAGAATAGAGGAGAAAGACCAGACATTCAAATTATCATGACCAAATTAATTAAAACAAGCAGTTAATTAAAGCAAGCCTTTTTATTTGTGTACATGGGCTGCCTCCCTGTTTTTTGTTTTCTTGGGTTTTTTGTTTTTGTTTTGTTTTTCCAGACAGGGTTTCTCTGTGTAGCCCTGGCTGTCCAGGAATTACTCAGTAGACCAGGTTGGCCTTGAACTCAGAAATCTGCCTGCCTCTGTCTCTTAAATTCTGGGATTAAAGGTGTGCACCACCACTGCCTGGTGGGTTGCCTCCCTGTAAGACAGGGTTCAAGATGTCAGCACTGGATGTGAGGAAGACAAAGTCTTAGAGTTCATGAGTAGGAGGTTTTCAAATAGGGGATTTGGAGGGCAAAATAGATGAGGTTACAGGAACAGAACATAAGCATAACAAGTTAGTCACAATTACCTCCTGAAACAATGATTGCAAGGTGGCCATAACAAGGTAGTCATAATAACAGATAGTCATAACAACCTTTTGAAACAAAGGTAGGGTTGCAAGATAGTTATCATAACTTTTTGAACAAAGACAGGATGGTCATTTCCTAGAATAGGCAGTTCAGAACTATTTGTAGCTAAGGTTACAGGTAAGGCATAGCCCAATCCTTGAGAAGCAGAGATTTAATCAGAAACAGGAATGAATCTAGTTTGTCTTTACTATAAGATAGCTTTTAAGCCTAAGAAAGAGGTAGACTATTACCACGTGGTGGTGCTTGTCTTTAAACCAGCTCTGGGAGGTAAGAGCAGGCAGACCTCTGAATTTTAGGCCAATTTGGTCTACATAGCAAGTTCTAGGACAAAAAAGAGCTACATGATGAGACCCTGTCTCTCTCTTATAGACAAAAATAGATTACGAATTTTTAAATTTTGTGCATCTAAGTGTTTGACTACTTGTAAGTCTGCGCAGCAAAGGTATGCTTAGTGCCCTCAAAGCCAAAGCATGGAATCTATGGCATGGAATCCCATAGCATAGACCTAGGGTTAAAAGACAGTTGCAAGCTGCCTTGTGGATGATGGGTTACACTCCATTGCTCTGCAAGAATAGCCTGTGTGCCAGGCAGTGGTGGCACACGCCTTTAATCCCTGCACCTGGGAGGCAGAGGCAGGTGGACCTCTGAGTTCAAGTCCAGCCTGGTCTACAGAGTGAGTTCCAGGACAGCCTGGGCTACACAGAGAAACTCTGTCTCGAAAAACAAACCAAAAAACCAAAAAACCAAAAACAAAACAACAACAACAAAGACTAGCCAGAGCTCTGAGTCCTGAGCAACGCCTCCAGCCCATCCCTTTTGAACATGTTCTAATTTCTTATTTCCACACATAGGCATATGTGTATATCTTACTGACATATCTTATGCAAAGTAATATGTATATCTTTTTTCCAGTGATGGGAATGAGTTTATGTCCTTAGTACATGTTATGTAAGGGTTCTACCACTGAACTACATCCCCAGCAAAGTGCAGCTTTAACAGTAAAACTATCCGTTCAAAAAGATACAAGCTCAGTGGTAGACGGGTGCCTAGCACGCACAAAGCCCTTGGTCAGATCCTCCAGCACTGACTGCAAAGCAAACAAGTCCAGGATAAACAGCTCCAGGAACTTAAGACTCAGCTTTCAAGAGAAGACAGGACAGCAGCCACCGTGGACCTGTAGAGAGCTCTGGATGCTTTCACACTCACTAAAAGCAAAACAAACTGCACTTTACCGAAGATGCTCAGTGGCAGCTACCAATCATCGGTTGGGAAGAAGGGATCTGCATTATGAACTTGCATGGAGTGCCTGCTCTGTGAGACTCTCGGAGAATCACTCCTGCTTATTGTTTCCAGAGACAACTTTTTTTTTTTTTCCGTGTTGCCAGTAATGTATTTTCCTCAGTCCTCCAGCACATAATATATATATCATACATACATACATACATACATATATATGTATGTATGATTAAGAGAGTACTAGCTGTGCCATGAAAGAGTGTAATATTTTAGAAAAACATGGTATGAAAATGAAGAGTTTTGTAAAGCAGTTCTTTAGAGGTGGCTGCTATAGTTATTTTATATCTGCTACATTTTAAAAATAGTGCATATGGGGCTGGTGAGATGGCTCAGTGGGTAAGAGCACCAACTGCTCTTCCAAAGGTCCTGAGTTCAAATCCCAGCAACCACATGGTGGCTCACAACCACCCGTAATGAGATCTGACGCCCTCTTCTGGTGTGTCTGAAGATAGCTACAGTGAACTTATTTATAATAATAATAATAAATAAATCTT
>JADRCC010563105.1:0-16709 GCA_019843855.1 Hylomyscus alleni
GCCTTACTTATAATAACCAGAAGCTGGATAAAACCCAGATATCCTTCAACAGAGGAGTGGATACAGAAACTGTGGTACATTTACATAATGGAATACTATTCAGCTATTAAAAACAATGACTTCATGAAATTCACAGGCAAATGGGTGGAACTAGAAAATATTAGCCTAAGTGTGGTAACCCATTCACAAAAGAATACACATGGTATGTACTCACTGATAAGTGGATATTAACCCAAAAGCTCAGAATACCCAAGATACAATTTACAGACCACATGAAGCTCAAGAAGAAGAAAGACCAAAGTGTGGATGCTTCAGTGCTTCTTAGAAGGAGGAACAAAACACTCATGGGAGGAAATACGGAGACAAAGTGTGGAGCAGAGACTGCAGGAAAAGCCATCCAGAGACTGCCACACCTGGGCATCTATCCCATATACAGTCACCAATCCCAGACACTATTGTGGATGCCAAGAAGTGCATGCTGACAGGAGCCTGATATAGCAGTCTCCTAAGAGGCTCTGCTAGAGCCTGACAAATGCAGAGGCAAATGGTTGCAGCCAACCACTGGACTGAGCACAGGGTCCCCAATGGAGGATTTAGAGAAAGGACTGAAGGAGCTGAAGGGGGTTGCCACCCCATAGGAAGAAAAACAATTCAACCAACCAGATCCGCCAGTGCTCTCAGAGACTAAACCACAAACCAAAGAGTACACATGAAGGGACACATAGCTCCAGCCACATATGTAGCAGAGGATGGCCTGGGAGGAGAGGCCCCTGGTCCTGCTAAGACTTGATGCCTCAGTGTAGGAGAATGCCAGAGTGGGGAGGCAGGAGTGCGTGGGTAGGTGGGGGAGCACCCTCATAGAAGGAGAAAGGAGATGGGATGGGGGGGTAGGGTAGAGGGGTGGAAACCGGGAAAGGGGATATTTGTAATGTAAATAAAGAAAATATCTAATGAAGATATTGGTCTGTATTAAAATATTGAAGTGTGCTAAATTAAAATCATTTTCTTATCTTTCCTGTATAGCCTAATAACAGATGCTTATTTTCAAGTATTATATTTTATATGACTGGCTTTGCAGTAAGACAGGAGTAGCATCACCACAAATATAAGAGGAAAGTGCTAAGATATTACCATATTTCTGACAGCTGTAAGGTCTCATGAAGATGGCAATTTTTAGCTTCATTATAATTGTATAGGATTCAGTATCTTACTGTCTTAACAACATGTGTCAATAATGGAATAGATAAAGAAGTTGTAGAAATTCAAGCATGAGCTGGTTGTGGATTTACTCAGAGTGGTCACACTGAAAGGGATAGCAGTACTTAGGTTCTGAGTTTGTGATGAGAGGTGAGATAATAGAATTCCCTCATACATCATGTGTAGAGCATAAGAGAAATCCAGGTGTTCCTGATGATTTCAATTGTCTTTGGCCAGTGTTTTATACTGGCAGTGTCCATTTATCTGAGAGAAGAAAGATATTTGGGGGAAGACTTTGGGGTGAAGATCATGAGTATAGTCCACATATTACAGATGGCCTATCAAAATTCAGGAAACAAACAAAAGCAAAATCACGTAAGTATTTTTGAATTACATGAACTTGGCAAGCAATTATATAGTAGTAGCTTTGAAAATAGGCAGTTTGTGGGATGTCTGAGTACTTAGAAGACATGAGAGAAGTGAAAGACATGAACCCTGGAGCCTCCCCAACGTTTGGGAGTCTGGATCATGAAGAGAAAAGTTCGAGAAGGATCAGAGAGAGGAACTAACAGGAGAGGAAACCCTAAGCTGTAGGTCAAGGAAAGAAGACATGTCCGAAAGCTTGGGGAAAGAGTATCGAGCCTGTAAACAAGAATCAATCATGAATGAGTCAATAGGTAAAAGTCATTGTATTTAAGATCTGAAGGTCACTCCTGACCTTGATGAAAAAGTTTTGCCAACTAGTGAGGACAAAAACTTGAGGGGGTGACTTAAAGAGAAAATGGGGAGAACCTGGGACAGTGATTGACTGAAAACTCTTTCTGAGCATTTAAAAAACCAGTAAGGCTTGTAGAAGAGGATATCTGCTTATAAGAGTGACCAAAATGTGTTCCAGGATGACAGAAATCATCTGACGTGGCAATCGACGACTAATGAGACTGCTAGAATTACAGGTGATGCAGTACCTTTTATGTGCTCTAAGCCTTCCACATATCCTTCTTTCCTTTAGGCATTAGAGTGTGTTTCTAGTTACATGTTTTATTGTATTTATTATGAGACATTGTCTGTGTGTGTTAATAGAAAGACCTGTGTGTCTTCTCTTTTGTGAAATGGAAAATATTTTTTAATCCTTAAATTTTCACAGTTGTCTCTTATATTTTCAAGTTACACTTTCTACTCAGAGTAGGTCTTACTTAGTGAAATAAATGCGGAGTCAGAAAACAGACATGTGACATCTTGATACTAAAACCCTCTTCAAGGTTAGACATTATTATAATAGCCCCTATTTATAAATCAGACATTGAAGCCCAAAGAAATAAATGGCTTGCCAAGGGTAGGTGAATCAGTTCCTGGAGAACACACAGCTCCCAATTCCGAATGTGATGTTCTTTTTAGTGCCCTCAAAGCATAATTAATAGGCTGACACTGGCCCCTATGTCTACAAAGGAAATTACAAGCAGACCTTCATTAGTGGGCCTTCAGGCTACTTAATTTACTTTCAAGTCAGAAGGAGAGTTCTTTTTAACCCACTGTTGGGTTGCAAACACTTCCTCCAATTCTAAAGATTATTGTTCCATTTTAATATTGGTTTCCTTTATAATGCAGAACTTTCTCACTTTATAAAGTCCTTTTTGTTTCACTATCCTCTGTCTTCAACTTTGGTGAGGACTTAATCATGGCGAGTTCTTCTCATCCCAATGCTCCGGATTCTTGTCATTTCTTTTCTTCTACTACTTTCACGGTTTCAGGTCACAGATTTATGCTTTGATTCACTTGAGGTTGATTTTTCTAAATAATGAGGGATAGTAGACTCCTTTCCTTCTTCTGTACATAGATAGCACATTTTCTTGGCATGATTTACTGAAATAAATGTCTCTGCCTAGTCTGTGTTCCCATGTCCTTGGCTGTGCATGTCTGTCTTTGCTTGTAGAGTCTCTGCTTTGTAACATTGGTCGGGCTGTCTGATTTTATGTTAATACCACACTGTTATGAGTAGATTATATTAAATTGCAGAATATTTTAAAATCAAGTAATATTAGACCCTCTACTTTGTTCATTTCATTAAGCTAACTTTGCTTTTTCTAATATTTTATTGTTCTATTTGAATTTTAGAATTATTTTTCTATTTTCTATGATAAGCATCATTGGAACTTTGATAGGAATTTTGTCAAAACTATAGATTGTTTTGGATACTGTGGGTGGCCCTGGTTAAACTAAATGTGTCACAAATTAAAACATAAAGGCCTGAGTCTGGAAAAGGGACAGTAGAACTGAAGCAGTCTTCACGGTGGTGGGAGAGAGGTAAGGGGGCATGGGGTTGTTACAAAGTAACCAGAATATCTTACTCTGGAACTGTTAAAGAGCAAATTTAATTTTAAAGAACACTACATACTTTACTAATTACCTGGCAGAGACAGAGGGACAACTATAACTAGAGGTCCTTTAGTAGTGTGTCAAAGTGAAGAAACAGTAAGAGACCCTGGAGTCCTGAGAAGGAAGAGGACAGAAGACCCCAGTGCTAAAAATTGATCCTAGGTACAGCGCTCTTAGGATGTGCTTATCCTCTTCACTGTTTAACTTCTTAATGGCGAATTACTAAAATAAGTATAGATTACCTTAAAGTTATCTATTTTAATTTTTAAAGTATTTGTATGTGTGTGTGGTGAGGGTGTGTGTGTGTGCAGTGAGCATGGAGGCCAGAGGAGGGCGTCTAATTCCTTGAAGCTGGAATTATGGCAGCTATGAGCCATCCAACTTGGGTGCTGGAAAGCAAACTCAGGTCTTCTACATGCACTTATAACTGCTGAACCATCTATTCAGGCCCCAACAGCTTACTTATGCTTAATCTGTGTTCATTCAATAAATGTTTCAACAACACACTACTCAAAGCACTGAAGTTTAACCTATAAACTAAACCAATGAAATATTTTTCTTCAGAGAGTTGCATTTTTAAGAAGCATATTCAGGTAATTAGAAGACAAAATACATTAGCAAAATGTTCAGCATTTGAGATGATAATTAACTCAGGACACAAAGGTCAGTCTTGTATAAGATACTTAGAGAAGACCTCACTAGTTGGATATTTATAGATATAAATAAAAAGAAAGGAAAAACAAGACTATCTTTGAAGAGAATTTTCCAGGCAGAGGTGCAAGCAGCCAATACTCTTGAAGCAGAATGCACTTAGCCTGCTCACTGAATACTCACGAAATGATTCCATATAAATACATAATGTGTGGCAAGGGACTGAGAGAAAAGCAGTCAGGTAAACTAAGAGTGTGTTTCAATAAACTATGGTAGACAGTAATGTCTTGGAATTGCACAGGAGAAGGATATCAGCTATCTCTTCAGGACAAATTGGGTTTACTCATGGATGAGATATAAGCTGTCAGAGAAGACTGAACGTGGCTGCAAAAATGCAGCTGCAGTCCTCAGAGAAGAGAGTCTGTGAAGAAAATATAGTAAGAGACTATGAAACACCAAGTTGGAAGGGTGGACATAGATGCCCAGAATTATACTCACATTTGAAGTATCAAACATTCAAGTAAGGAATTTGTTTCTAGGGGTAGTACATTCAGTGGTTTAGACAGATAAGTGAGACAGAGAAACTATTGAAGGAAGTAGAAATGAGTCTGGGAGTAAGTTGACCTGAAAAGAGAGTGCAAAGAAACTGCCAGTGATAGAATCCCAATCGGACAGAGTAGAATCTTCTAAGAGTATGATAAGGTTTTTTAGATCAAAGGAAGCTGAATAGCTGGGGAATATGAAAGAGAAGATGTGACCTGGGAGAGGGGACAGGATCTCAAATGGAAACAGAGGGGATGCATTGACCTTATAAGACAACGTGAATGTGTAAAGAGGCTTATCCATGACCCTCTGTATGTCTCTATCAGTGCTTTCTTTTTAGTGTTAGTTTGGAAATGCTGTTATATTGCAAAACATCTTACTTCTTTCAATATATGTTTTATTTTAATTAATACATAATTTGTAACATGTATACAGTTTTTAAACATTTCTATTTGTTTTCCCAGAGTTCTCAAGTGGTTTTTGTATATGGTTCTTTACTTCATCTACTTCAACCAAAGTGTATGTAGTAGACTTCAGGTATCTTTTCCCCTAAAATTCTTGACTTTTTTCATCTCAGAAGTTTTAATCCATCTATAATCATATTAGACACAGAGTAGAATTCATGCCAAGTTCATTTCCACCCCCACCATCGTCATTGTTGTTATTAATTAGTACATGATGTCCACTCTTGTGTTTTAGCCTCAAGCCTTGCACAAGTTGTGAAACTGTCTCAGAGTGTTTCCTGTGTTAGATCAAAACTGCCTGTCTACCTACTAAACTGGGCATCCTTGCAGGGGAAGCAAGAACGAGGAGTAGGGTGCAGCTTCTCTCAGATAACCCTTCAGAATGTTTCCCACAGGTATATTTTGGATGACTGTCCTTATATCTCAGATTCAAGGTATGTGTTATTCTTTTCTGCAATGTTTATTTATTACACTTGAGGCATTATCTCTTTAGCTACAATATTTGAACTAGGGATTACAAAAACTCTAACTTGCATTGATGATTTCTCTGAGGATAGCAATGTCAGGCTTAGATTGGCTTTCAACTGATCATGAGGTTTGATGAGTGTATGAAAATTCATATCTCCTTTAAACTCATGAGAAAGGAAAAGAGATGGGCATTTACAAAATACCTTTAGAGGTATAGACACTGTGGTAGTCCTTAACTACTTTGTATGTCAAAAGGTTTAAAATCCTTTCTATTATACCTTTTAGTGATAAAGAATATGAAAATACCATTTGCAGATCAGAGAGATTAGATCTGATATAAGTAGTCACACAGTCCATTAACAGGTGAACCCTTGATACAAAACTGAGTACATCCCTCAAATCCATATTATCCAATCTTTATTATTATATACGGTCCATAATACACTCACAGCTAACTGTCAATGTAACAGGACATGATAAAAAGATAACATTTTGCATTGATATGGGGCCATGTAAGATCGTCTAAGCAGTGGAAGCTTTGAACTTTACCTATGGGAGTTAAGACTACAAATGCAAATTCACTGAGCAAAAAAAAGTTATTTAATGTTGAAATGGGTCATTTCTGTACAGGATTTGGCAGAAGGAAGCATCTGGAGATAGATGTAGAGAACAGAAATAAGAGAGGTGGTAATTCAGAGCCAGGTGGAAATAGCCTAAGGATGCTGTGTCTTTGTCCGCCTCCTTCCTTATGTCTCACTGATCTGTAAATAGCCATTTCAACTTCCTCACATTACCAGCTACAGATGATATGAGTGCATGACTGGTCATTGGAAACACACAAACTGGAAGAGTGTAAATCCGTTTGTCACTCGCTGGAAGGTGGCTTGTAATAACACATGTATTTTTCCCTTTTTGTTTTCTTTTAGAAAGGGGGATTATCGGAGTAGAGGGGCAAGAATTCGTTCATCCTAAAAAGCTTCCCCTGCTACACAAACGGGATCTTGAACGCATCCATGACTCTGACGTACCGGTATACATTTTGACTTAGTAGTGATGACTCAGTGGTTTTCACTGATGTGCAGAAAGCTACACTTGGCTTCAAGAAGGAGTAAATATGAAGCAAATATGGGTCTCAGTGTTGTAGGAACCCCCCCACACACACACACATTTGGTTTACAGTGTATACTCAGGGGTAACTAATCCTCAATGGGTTAGCAAAGCCAAAAAAAAAAGGACTGCTCGAGTTTTGGGGGAGAGCTAGTTTCCATCTTTCAGTTTTGGTGAGGAGTTCCCCAAACTCTGTGAGGACTCATGTAATGTTCCACTCCATTTTTCTGAGCCTGTGACCCTAGAGTACAACCTTGAGCCTTTTTTTGGCTTTTGCCAATTTTCGGTGCCCAGGATTACTTGCTTTACATGTTCTGCAGCCCAATGGGACAAAAAATGCTTGGCCTTACAAAGGTTTTCATTTGAGTGTTATCATTTAAAAATACCTGCAATATTATTTTCAAAAGAATATTTACAGTAGATGATGGATAATATATATAAGATGGAACACTAGAATTTATTCAAGTTCCAGGATTATAAAGATCTTAGGTATCCTTAGAGGGTTATATCTGGGTATTTGCATTTTACAGGCTAAGTTTTTTTACTTGGGTTTATAGAAACGACTTAAGAGTACAGAATACAACACTTCTGGTGCCATGATGTTTCTTCTCCTTCTCATGGTGGCAGCTAGCTTTCTATACCCTCACTCATAAGTTTCTTAGTAATTAGAAAGCAACATCTCAACCTCTTTCATGGTCTCACAGCATGATGTAACAGAAGCAGCTCTCTGCTCTCTCCTCTCTTCCTTTTGGGGACAACGCTGGGCTATTTTTCTCTAATATGGTTCTTCTCAAATATTATCTTTATCTTCAACTCTTTCTTTATCTTCTCAAGCCTTCATGTAGTTAAAAGGTTGATAAATAGCAAAAGGAGGAATCAACTTCCTACAGACATTGTGAGGAATCATTTGTCTTATGACAGCCAAATTTTATATCAGAAGCTCTAGTGTAACTGAGTGAGATTAGCCTGGACCACAGAGGAATACAAGAGATGAGCCTAGAACTGAAAAGTCTCACACCTGCAACAAAAGACCTAAACTCCAGATCCTTATGGGTGGGGATATATCAAAAGAGATCAGGACTCAACTTCTAAAACCTTCAAGAGAAATATGGGACAATATGAATAACAAGATAAATATCTGGTTTTTTGATGCAATATAAATAATCCAATAGGATCCATGAAGCTTTGCTGATGCAAATAAATAAAAAATTATCTAATCACATGTGGGAGATTACACCAGTGTTCTATAAAGAAATGATTCTTTCTATCCATCCTCTTATCTTTAGGAGGTAAAGTATAGTTCCCCACTTCTTATCCATGGGCTTCTCACTATGATTTTGTTCCAAAGAGTGAAGCATAGGGAGAAAGAGTCACTTTATACATAGAAGATTATAAATAAGTAAGATACCTGCCAGTTGGCCAAGGCCAGCGTGATCCATAAGATGGAAGGGCAACAGTGTGGACTCTTAAGGTGACATGGTGGTACTGTCTTTAGTGGTTTTCATTGGGACACCCATAACTGTAGATAGCCTTAAGAAAATCATTCAAAAACCCTATAAGACTTCTGATGAGGACAAGGCAAAAATATCAAACCCTTAAAAACTAAAGAGAATATAGGGAACTTCTAGGTTTCAGAAAACCAAGGAGCTGTGACAAACAAGCATAGCATAGCATTGGGTTAGGGCTGTGCAAGGAGAAGAATGAGAAGATGGCCCCTAAAATTGAAAGAATCTAAAAATTTATGTGGAAAATATATGTGGACTTTAATGATAACACAATCTTGATTCATGAGTTGTAAAAACCATAACTATATAATATATTGGTAATAGGAAGCTTGGATTGGAACTTAATACTTTCTTCTCAAATGATTTTAAAATCTGCTCTATTGATTTCATTATTATTATGTCAAGTAATAGTTTTGTCAAACAGATGAAGAATTCACTTAGAATGGGCAACACGTATGAACAAATATGAGCCAGCACTATAAAGATACAACAAACAAACATACAAACACGAATCAGAAGCTCAGCAAATCACCAATAACTAAACCAGAGGCAAATAGCCGTGCCAATAGTCATCAAAGAAAAAGAAAGTTAGAATTTCATTGTTCATTACAGACAGCATCTACAACTGATAAACACTACTGTTGGGCTAGCCAACCAGAGCTGCCATTGACTGTGTTGATAGAATTTCTAAATCTTTGTTCCTTTCTTCATAGCCTCTTGCTGGTGTGTATCAAATCCTTACTTATTTTGACCATTCTATAGACAATGCAACTATTTATAATCGGAAGTGGTAATGATTTAGGAAGAAGAAAGGAAGGAAATGGAGTAGATATACAAAACTTTTTTAAAACACTAAAAGGAAGATCAGAGGGTTTGTAGAAGGTATAGGTGAACATAAAGTGACTTGTCCATTCCTGACTGAGAGTCAAATATATATTATTCATTTTGTTTCATTAATAGAAATGTCTTTTTAACTGAGATATAATTGGTAAAACCATCCTTATAATATTGTCTCTCTTAAAGTTCACTTTTGTCAAGGTTTCTTCCCTGAACTTACTCTGAGGAAATATAAGTAGATAATGTCCCCCCTCCACAAGACATTCTCTTCTACTAAGTAGATGTGAATTTACAGAGAGGATCTTATTTTTCAGGAGGAATATGAAGAAGAATTGTTGTATGAAATAAAACTGGGCAGAAAAACTTTAATCCTTCACCTTCTGAAAGCTAGGTAAAGTGTTTTGTTTGTTTTGCTTTGTTTCAAAGGGTCTCCTGTAGCCCAGGCTATCCTCAAATCCACTATGTAGATGAGGATAACCTTGAACTTCTGATGCCCTTGCCTCTGCCTCCCTAGTGCTAGGATTACAGGCATCCACCACCATGCCCACCTAAGACCAAGGTAAGTTCTATTGTGGTTGTTTATCTTATTAGGGTTAGGTGCATATGATACTCATGGTTTTGTACAGACTACCAGTAATATGAATTCCTAAAGTCTTCATGAATTTATCTTCTTCAAATATAAACCTATCCCATATCAGGAGCAAGGAGATTGTTGATTCTGTTCTCCGGTTACGAATTTACTTTTCCTATTTCGATCCTTGGGAGCATTTGGGAGCCATCTAGTCCCTCTAAGTATAATATTCATACACTGATACTTCCTGAGTCAGCATTGATACTCAGTAAGAAGGAGGCTAATATTAACAGAAAATTTTTTACTTGTCTGTCTTGAGTGTTGTTTCTCACTTTTTTCAATATACATATAAATTGTATGCATTAAAACAAAACAAAACAACAAAAACAAAAACATGTCCAGGGTCATGATGCATTTGTGTGTACATTTAAGTTCATCTTGTGAATTAAAGATACCATCTATTGACATTTTAGTTAGGATTTTATTAAATCTACAAATCAATTTGGAAAGATCTGCTTGGCCACCCTATAGGTTTCTTATTATAACTCCACGTATTTAATGTCCAACAGGATGTTCTGGAGTTACGTTATCAGATTAAGGAAGTCCATTGAGAAGTGTTTTGGGATTTCTTTGTCTGAACACAAGTGGACCAATGTGGTAAAAATCTACAGACAGATTGAAGGGACTGAAGGAGTCACATTTGAAAACAAGAGGGCCATATCTGGAGCAGGTGTTCTCAGAACCAGTTTAAGTGTGATTTACACCTCTTGGAACTTTGAATTATCCTTACATGTCTAGGTTAAAACTCTAATTGCACTTTATAAATTGTTTTACAGAAGGTTTTCTCAAATACTAGTTTGCTAAAATTGCAGTAACGTTACTGACTTTTCTATAGTATGTGTTTAGAATGAGATTCAGTTCTGGGAGAGTTTATAGTCAGAATGCTTGACATTGTTTTTCTTTTTTCCTTTTTTTTTTTTTTTTTTTTTTTTTTTTAAAGAATTTTGGTACTACTGAGATTTAGGATATCATCAAGGCTCCTCAACCATCAAACTGGTTTTGTGTGTATGGCGGGGGTTAAAGTGGGTCAGTTCATTGGCTAAAGTGGATCAGCTCATTGGCTAAAGTGGGTCAGCTCATTGGCTAAAGTGGGTCATCTCATTGGCTCTCCTCTCTCTTCCAGGGAATTCCTCACCTCAAATTACAGTGAGACATACTACAATGTAAAGAGGGAAATGGTCACCACGCATCCACAGATCTTGGTATCTTACAAAACCTTACTTTGTCTCCTCTCTGAAACTTTTATTTCCTGGTGTGATTTTTAAACAGTAATGTCAGATTTACACGCCATTTCAAAACTTCTCTAAAAGAACTAGCCCTGAGTTGGCGAGTCTAAGTAAATGGCAGGAGAATGGAAAAGAGTGCCCTTTGAGCCTAAGGAGACCTGCTCACTTCTTGTGAGCAGATCAAAGTTTTCATCATATTACTATTATTACTTTTTTGTCTAACTGGCTTCTCTTTATATACTACAATAGTAAGTGAAGGAAGCATGAAGCAGGAGCTCAAACAAATATATTATACCTTTATGGAGTTATCCTTAAGTAAAAGGGATAAAATCTGAATATATGAAAAAATTTTCAAGATCTGCAATGAACTAGCTCTTATATTGTTCATGAGCCTTGTCCACTCTTCTGATACACCCACATTAAGAATATTTTTTCTTCATTCTTCAGTGGAAGCTTTGCATTACTGGTATTCTAGAGATATAGAATCTATCTTTTCCTTCACCTTGGCAGAACTTGTTTTCTACGACCATTAAACAAAAGCACCCTCTCTGACCAAAGCATTCTTTAAAACTATTTCCTCCATTTAAAATGGCTTTGAACGTCTCTAAGACCTAAGCCACCATGTAGTCTTAAGATAGAGGAAAAGAGCAACAAGTGTGAGGTCTAAGAAGGCCATAGTAGTGCCACCTCTAGGCTCATTAGCAGACAGAAGAAATAAGAATGATTGCCTGATGGAATTACTATGAGCAGTGCACCAAGCAGGAGCAATAAAGATGGCAGCTGGATTGAAGCAGAGAAGCAAGAGAGATGGACATAAAGGGAGGTGGCTGGAGAGCAAGGTCTAGTTCTAGAAACATCCAAAGCTTGCCTTGGTTTAACAGGCAGTGGGGGGAATGACAATACTTCATCAAGGATTAGCAGATGGATGGAAAGAGTCAAAGTCAAAGTTATAAGAGAAGGGTCACATCTGAAAGTGGTCCCATGGTCCAATAGACAAATCTATGAGGAAAGAATTTATATAAGCATTTATACAAAATAGTCATTAAGTTAGGATAAAGTATCTAAAGCAGATTCACATGTCTTAGATAAACGTCACAAATAAATTCATGGCAAATGTCACTTATTAAATGCTGATTTATTCTTGATAGAAATTAATTAATTATCAGTATTCATACAGTCTCTGTATTTATACCTGCCTTAATTGACTCTCTGTCTTAGGATCACTGTTTTTACCAAGGCTCCATCATACATGAATTTGATTCTGCTGCTAGTATCAGCACTTGTAATGGTCTAAGGTAAGGCAAAGTAGCTTTCTAGTTCACTTCCTACAGACTTTAAAGACAATCACTCGACTGGTTTCTTTTCACCAACCCTAATAAATGTAAAAGTTAAGGGAAAGAGGGGGCACTATGTACTCTCAGTAATGAGTGTGAACTATAGCCTGTGTTTATGCTAATATTCTCCAACAAGAAACCTAATAGATAACACACCCCCCCTATAAAGTGGGTCTTCAGCGCAGGATGTAAGGGTTTAAAAATGGAAGATTCTTGGACACTGTCTACTCTCATAGTAGAGGCCGGGATGCAGGAATTACACTATTGCTTAAGAATGCCAAATTTGCGAGTACTAGACTGATTCAGCCGTGCAGGTCTCCTGACTCTGAGCTCTGGGGTTCCTCTACTGCTACTGTTTCAGCCACTTTTCTGTCTACAATGGCAGACCTTTACTGGAATAGAAAAATCTAAGGTCAGAAATAAAGCTCATAATTTTTCTGTAAGTCTTAGACATAAAGATGAAAATGGAAGATTTGAGGAGAGATGGAAGGCAGAAGGAAGGGAAAAGTTCTGTTCGTTCATCTTGACTTGTCTTGAGTAGCTCCTGGAATTTGCATGAGTGAGGACCTCTTTTATGACAAAACTAAACAACAGGATTTGTACCATTAGACACTTACTCTACAGGAAGTGCCAGAAGAATGTATAAATTTATGCAAAAACTTTGGGGTAAGTAGGGGTAAAAACTGCTTTTCTGCCTATGGTCCAAGCAGAAATCATGCTTCCAAAGATAAAGGTTAAACTGACTACTAGAACTGCTGACTCACTGAAAGGCCACGGTCCTGTGTTACATGTTTGCTGCCCAAATCACCCAGCTACATGCTCCGGAGCTCTTGATCCCAGTAGTTTCTCTTTCTTGGAAAGGCTAGTGTTTATAAAATAGAGTGGGATAGCTACAGCTTGGAATAATGTTACATTGCTTTTTCCACAGAGGTTTCTTCAGGGTGAATGACCAGCGGTATCTCATTGAACCAGTAAAATACTCAGATGAGGGAGAACATTTGGTGTTCAAATACAATGTCAAGACACCCTATGCTACCAATTATTCCTGTGTGGGTCTCAACTTTACCAAGAAGTCTGCTCTGGTAGATGCTAAAAATATAGAAGAGCATAAAGTGGAAGTGAGTATTCTAATCCCTCTTTACCCCAAGAAGAAAACCCTTCTGATTTCCTTTATGATGTTCCAGCAGTCTCAATAAAGGGAAAAACTTTCTACCCTCCCTATAAACTAACAGCATTAAAGCTGTAAGCAACTGGAAAATTTCCCATATCTTGAACGCTATCTTTGATGCGGGCTTTCCTTGTCTTACCATTTTGGGTGAAAGTTGTTGATAAAAAAGCAAGCTTACCTCTTACATCAGCACCAGCAGTATGGTAAAGGACAACTAAGGTTGAGAGATTTTCAGTGATTTCAGGCTTCCACAGAATCAGATACTATCTTCTTGACTCTCTCTTGATGTTAGCAGGTAGGCTGCAGGCTTGTTTTGCTCCTCATGTTCATAGTCTATATAGTGGGTATCTACAACATTATATGCTTTCTTGGTGGAGTAACTCAGTGAATAAATAATTACATACCAGCAAAGAATGACTTGGTTAAATCTTTGAAGAGAGGCCTTGGGCACTGCTCAGAAGATGCAGTTGTCCTATAGAGATGAAAATTTAGAAGACTATCCTGGAGTTTGTGTTTCTATAAAGGAAAGGTTTATAAATGTCCTTGGAATTGAGAATAACACACAATAAAAAGGGTAGGGGTGCTATGGAAAAGTAAAGGAAATGTGGGTGTTCTTGGCACTTATTTCACAGTAAGACATACATGTTTGTATACAAATACATGAGTATGTATAGATATTATTATCCAGATGTATGAACTAGTAGCACATGATGTTAGTTGCAAGCTGTTTTGTCTGTAAATGAAAAAAGGAAATTCCAAATACAAAAAAAACTTAATTTGTAACTCTTAATTTGAGCTGTAAGTCTAAATAAAAAAAGGCAAGAGAGTCAAATGTGGAATACTACTCAAGGTTCATTAAAATGTAATGTGTAGGTCCAGGTGTTTTAATAATAAAAGTTCATCAATGTATCAGATACATTCATTCACTTCACCTTCAAATACATTCCTTATCATGAAAATATTGATTTTTTTCTATTAAACTGGTAATAAGTTTCATTGAATTGTCTACATTTTCAGGAGCATCTCAAAGAAAAGTTCATTGAACTGTTTGTTGTTGCTGATGAATATGTGGTAAGTTCTCAGATGGACATTATACTCTTTATTCTCTTTAAAACTATAGTTATTGTTCTCATTTAGAAAAAAAGGAAATTCCACTAAATTCCATTCTGAATTCATACTTCTGCTTTCAGCTTCTCAAAACAGAGCATTATAAGAAACCCTTCAGAATCTTCATAATCTAACAGATTCATCAAAAATAAAACCTCCCTTCCTACTGTGACAAATAGAAATTTTGAATAATTTATAAAAGCTTGAATGCAGATCAACAATCTAGGACTGAATTCAACAGAAGATATTGAAATTTTCCAAAAGCTAAAAATTAAGGAGAAAGTTTTCATCAGAATGAACAGTAAAATTTAGAGGTTGTACTACCTTTCTTTGGAGTATACAGGAAGACAGAATTAAGGACTTAAATATTCTAACAAAGGACAGGATGATACTTCCCAGTGGTATCTTTAGCCATGAAAGCAGCCCTATCCCTGAAGAGCTCCACAATGACCCCAGAAGATAGAGAGAACTTCCTGTCTGCCTGAAGCCATGGTGGGAAAATTAGAAATCATGGGAAGACAGATCCTAGGTCTGTGCTGTGCAGAGGTTCTGCAATGAGCATGACAGCATCTACGGTCCAGTGGCTGATGTGCTAAGCAAAATTTTCAATATAAAAACTGTTGGAGATCTGGTAAACAACTAGAGCTCAAGTAGAAATTTCCCAGCAAAGCCCTTTTAATACCCCTAATAAAAATGGACCTCATGAGGCAGCCTACCAATGTGATAGAAAATAAGTCCGTACTCTAAGAACTGTCGATCAGTCAATGGTACTACAATTATTCTATATAATAGGTATATATTTAAAGTAATTGAAAATAAGAAAATGAAATATAGCAGAATGAATAGAATAGTAAGAGAGAGGCTACATAAAGTAATATGAGATAGTCTTTCTGGGAAAACTTTAATATCTGTAAGAGAAAAAAGTATGTATGTTTGAATGAACTAAAGAGAAAGCAAGCACACATAAAGAGAGAATATGTGAATCAGAGACTGAAGCATGGAAATCACTCATAGAGTACATGGAAGTAAAGAGTTAAAACTATGAAAGCAGTGATGACACTTAAAAACTGGGATTAAAAATGGTGGTAAGTACACACAGGCAACTCAAGGCACTTGATACTATTTGAGAAGCGACCCTTAAGAGTTTTCCAGAAATAAAGAGATGTTCAATTAGATAACAATAGAAGAAAGTTTCAGAACAGTGAAGATATGTATGAGAGTATATTTTTCAAATCAGTTAGAAAAAAAAAACTGAGCTAAGTTGATCTTGTGAAGTTTGTATGGCATATGCTATAAGCAGTAGGAGATTGTATATCAAAATAACACATTTAAAACATCAGTGAAAAATATTATGCTCAGGTTTGGCACAAAATATCTGGCAGTGACAGTTAAATGATTGGGAGAAAGAAATTATACTTAAAATATAGTCAATACCACAGACCTAACAACTTCAAAGAGAAAGAAGGATGCACATGTATGAGTGCCCTGAACAAACACTGAACAAAGGGTTAGGAGAAAAGGTACAAGCTCACACCCACCATCCATCCCTTTTATTCTCCTTGAGTGCCAAACCTTAACCATGTGGCCTTCCAGACAGCCCTAGACGCTTTCTCTCCAGTGTGATTTTGGGCAATCCCTCCCAACTGACTAATAGGATTCGTGTTTTCCCTCTAGAATTTAAGGGTAGTGTTGGGCAAAGGAAACAACAGTAAATGGTAGTAGAATCCTAGATGAGAAAAATAACACATTAAAAGAGAAACTGTTCAGTAAAATATGGCCACGATGCTAAGAAAGATGAAGACCAAGTAAGTCCCCAGTGCAGTGATGAGGAGGAATTTCAGAGACTTCCAGCAGGATTCAGGAAAGGAATACTTGGCTTTGATTTTTAGCATGAAAGAAAATTGACCATATGTATGTTCCTATAGAGAACTCTTCTATATTGTTCAATAGATTTCATTAATGACTAGGAAAAGAAATACAATTAAAAGAAAAGAATCAAAGTCAGAGTATTCAAGTTGACTTGCCCTTCTGAACTTTGCCCTGGAGAGAAGGCATGACCAGGTTCCCATCCCTCTGTCTGTAGTACAAGGCTCAGTAG
>JADRCC010563106.1:0-22769 GCA_019843855.1 Hylomyscus alleni
TCATAGGCTCATATATTTGCATGCTTAGTATCACTGGAGCAGCACTATTTGAGAAGGATTGTAAGGTGTGGTCTTGTTAAAGTAGGATTGGTCTTATTGGAAGAAGTGTGGGGGCTGGAGACATGGTTCAGTGATTAAGAGCACTGACTGGTCTTCCAAAAGTCCTGAGTTCAAATTCCAGAAACCACATGGTGGCTCACAACCATCCATAATGAGATCTGACGCCCTCTTCTGGTGTGTCTGAAGACAGTCAGTGTACTTATATATAATAATAAATAAAACTTAAAAAAAATGAAGTGTGTCACTGGGGGTTGGCTTGAGGTTTCAGAAAGCTCATACCAGGCCTTGCCTTTCCTTTCTTTCTCATCTCAGCCTATGGAACAGGACCAGGGAGTAAGTTGTTGCTATGATAGACCTGACCATGGTGATTACTGGGGGGATATGGAAGACTTTGAGACTTTGGACTAGAAAAGTAGTTAAATGCTTTGAGCATAACTTAATGGGTCCTTCTAGTAGACACATGGAAGTCAGTGATGAGGGCAATGTGAACTGTGGGAGTCCAGATAAGGAAGTTTCAGAGGGGAATATTAGTGAGTAACATAAAGACTATTCTTGTGATATTTTTTTGTGAAGAATGTGGCTGTTTTCTTCTCTTGTCCAAAAAAAAAAAAAATCTGCCTGAGGCTAAATTAAAATTTTTGTATTACTGTCATTGGCAGAGATTTCAAAACAGCATAGTATTGACTCTGTCATGTGTATATTAATAATCACTCTTCTGCACAAGTATAATGAAAACAAATGTGCAAGATGGACAAAGATAACTAGAAAATGTGCACTTTTTTAATTAATTAATTTATTTTTTCTTTTTAATGAACAAATAAAAACAACAAGAACAAATCCCTGTTGCCTCCCCCCTCCCCATGCCTGCCACCCCACCCTCTCCCACTTATCAGCCCTGTCATTCCCCTACACTGGGGCACAGAACCTTCACAGGGCCAAGGGCCTCTCCTCCCATTGATGACCGACTTTGTAATCTTCTACTATACACATGCTGCCAGAACAATCAGTCCCACCAAGCAGCCTCTTGGGACGAACAACAATATGGACTATACATGGTGGGAAAATGTGCACTTTAAGGAACAGAGAGTACCAGGAAGTGTAGTAGAGATAAGTTCAGTGCTCAAGTAGCTTTTCAAAGAATGTTTTAAAAATGTTTAAAGAAAAGCATGATAATAAATATAATAGAAGGAGTTATGATCTCAGAGTAAGACCCACCCAGCTAAGCATCCTGATTGTAAAAAGTAGTTAAGGCAAAGCTAAAACAGAAAAGGAAACCATTTACAATAGAATACAATTGTGAATATAATGGAAAGAAAGAGCCAAGTCCCAGCTCCACCAAGCAGTAGAACTAGGTAGCTTTAACCACGTGATTCTGGCTTCAGAGTTAAGGATCTAAGAAAGGGGCTATGGAATTTTCCACCACAGCTAGGGAAGGCTACTGAAGTCAGACATTTGTCAGGAGTGTTCCTGCATGGAGGCCCAGAGAGGCTATTGTGTGAAGTTGTGAAGGGGCCTGAATTTTACTGGAGACGCCAAGATATTGGTGATATCAGAGTCATTGGATACCTGCCAAGGAGAGCTGCAGACTGAGTGTGGAACCAGCCCAAGTGAAAAAGTTTGTTGGTTGCCATCTACAAAGTTGAAAGGAGCTGGAGTTTTGAAGAATGCTTTGACATCAGATATAGAGATGCAGGATGTGGAGGTTGCCCTATTTGTTTTTGGTCTAGCTTTGGTCCAGTATTCCTTTATTACCTTCTGGAATGGTTTTATGTGTGTGTGTGTGTGTGTGTGTGTGTGTGTGTGTGTGTGTGCGCATATATATATATATATATATATATATATATATAGTGCCATTTAGAAGTATATGATATGCTTTTTGGTTTTACAGAGATTACAGTTAAGAAATTTCCTTGAGTCTCAGAAGAGATTTGGGGCATTTAAACAGTCTTAAAACTGTAATAAGCTACTGGAACTTTTAAAAATTGGACTAATTGCATTTCTGCCTTAGGATATAGCCACAAGCCTATGGTGACCAGGAAGTAGAATGTGGTGGTTTGAATAATAATAGCCCCCATAGGTATATATTTGAAAGCTTAGTTATCAGGGAATGGTACTAGTCCCTGGGTTAGAAGGGTTAGGTGGTGTATTGTTGGAGCAGGAGTGGCCTTGTTATTCCCTGCCATGATGATAATGGACTAAACCTCAGAAACCGGAAGCCCCAGTTACATGTCTTCTGTTAGAAGAGAGCCATCACGGTGTCGCTTCACAGCAATAGAATTGTGACTAAGACAACAGTGAATCTGCATAAAATCCAGGTGCCCTGAAACTCACAGAGAAGTCCTAAGATGCCTCGAAAATCATGATCATCCTGGCCTCCACATCTCAATTGCCAGCTTCAAAGAACTGAACAATCATGGTGTCTTCGGAAAGAACTTAAGGCAGAGAAATGGGCAGAGCAAAAAATGTGGTAAAGTGGCCATGCCTGCAAGGCTTCCAGTGAGGCATACTTCTTTTTAAATCTGGAGGGATTTGGAGAAGAGACAGAAACTTTGTCTTTATCTATACAATGAGAACAAAAGAGTACGTTCCTTGCTAGGACATTGTAAGGATGTAATAAGCTCACTACAGTGCCTGGAACACAGCTTTCCACATGAGGCCTGTTATCACCTGTGTTATTGCTGAACCCTAATGGCATCAGCAGATTGAAAACTCTAGCGTCCTATCTCATATCAATGACGGTTTCCTCCTGTCTTATATCTGAGAAGTCTAGATGAGTATCTTTGACATAATTTCTTTAGTACATATGAAAAACGGACAGTCTGGGAGTCAGTTCTAAGGAGATGAGAGAATGACTAAACAAAGAGAGACAATAAGAAAAAGCACCCACAGCACGGCAGGACTCACGAGGCAATTGTTGCAAGATATTAATGAGCAGGGAGATCTGGAGCATCCACAGCAAAGCTTTCTGAGAGAGACCAAGAGGAGTAGCTGGGGACCGCCACAAAGAGCAACGATAAAGGAGGCATGACAGGTCCCAGCAGGCCTGGCTCAAATGTAACACTGAACAAGCCAGCCTCGCCAGAAGAAAGCAGCGTGTCTTGTTCATTTCCTCTGTGAGACTTTCAATCAGCACTAGCCTCCTGGCAGGGTGAGACAGGGCTCCAAACCTTACAGGTTACTCAGAAGTCACCAGAGAAAAATAGAAGAGGAAAGCCTTGAAGGATGAGCATGGTCACTGATGGGATGCAGTTACCATAGAGACCACTCTCAATTTTAGCCAGGAAGGGCAGTCCCTGTCCTCAGAGTAGTTAACAAGCTATTGACCAAACATGAAGATGCCAGCAGGTGAGTGGAATGAAGGCGCTACATCACCGCTGACTGTTCTAAGATCAAACAGAGGAGCAAGCGGCCATAAATCAACCAGGCCACTAAAGGCATCGCATCAAGTTCAAGAAAGCACAAGATTCCAAGCTGCTATGCACAGCACAGGGAGATTGTCCCAGGGGCAGGTGTTCAAAAGAAAGACGCTCATGTTTGCTCAGACTTGCTTAAGACTTAAATAGGATTAAGACAAAACAGAACAGCACTTGCAGGCATACAGACACTAACTAAGAAGGTGGGAAATCTTAGCTGAGAAAAGCATGTGAAGGGAAAGCATAAAGGGGAAAACACTTCGTAGCATATTGCCCAACATTCAGTCAAGCTGAAGACACAGCAGGGATAGCGGGAGGATCCCGGCATCCAGAATGAAGTGCTGTTGTTGATATGTGGCAAAACAGGATTTAAATCAGTTCTTTTTGAAAGCAGGCCTTTGGTTCTTCTATCAGGCTGCTTCTACACTCTACAATCTACCTGTAGTGTGTTCAGATGCGCATCCAATGGTGTGAGCAATCACTTCCTGTTTTACTTATCATCTTTGTTCCAACTATAGGAAGTAGTCACAACTGAGCCAGACTTGGGTAGCTAGACTTGGGTAGCATGAGGACCTTGAACTGCCTCTTCTAGAAGCAGGTCTATTGTATTTGCATAAGTGGTGGCTTAACATCCAAGATCCTTCTGTCTTCTAGAATAGCTGGCCCTACTTCCTCTCCTGTTCTAGGAGGCACTTAAAATACCAAAATGCCCTTGGGCTTCCTCAATCCCAAATTTTGTTTTCTGCTTAACTGATTGCTGTGCCACTTCAAAATTCAGCTAAAAGGCCATGTCATTCATTCACCTAATCATTCATTCATTCAAAAAGAGCTAGTACTTATCAAGTGCCAAGAATACTGAGTCCTTCCTAAGTACTTTCCTACCAGTTACACAACTCACTAATAAGAGGCAACTGCTCAGGGCAGGGCTGTATGTTGATGGGTCTGGCTAGCTCATTAGAGTTTAGATTCCTTGAGGGCAGAGTGGGTCTTACTCACATTCTAGCTTCGTTTCTAGAATTAAGCACATAGCAGCTGCTCAATAAATATTTATTAAAGGATGAATAAAAGAATACATGAATGAATTGCATTTCAAATTCTACCCAGCTTACTGGATTCTGAAGGGAATTCTCCAAGCCATCAAGTAGGCTTGGGATGAAACGTTCTCATGTGCATTACTTAATAAAAAGAGCACTGGGTCAATTGAAAAATTTAAAGTCAATATGAAATTGATCCTCATCAGCACTTTCTTCTCCAAATATATAGACAAAGGGACATTTCTGAAACATATGTATTAGTGTTGCATTTTCTGCTCCACAGGCTCAGCGATCGTTGTCACCTCTAAGTCCAGCCCTCATTAATTTATGGGGCATCCAGCATAATCAGCAGTAGGCTTCTTGGCAGCATAAATTGGAGACTAGGCTAGGATTCGAATGAGCTCTAAGTTGCAAACGAGCTATTTCCTTGCATATTTTCTCTTAGAAGTTACTGAGAACAATTTTAATGATGCTGAAGCCCTGTAGGCAGGATGTTCAAGGACCCTCCAAGATTCTTGGCCAATCAGACCCCTTCTATTCATTGTACAAGAGAAAGAGTGCAGACAACCCAAGTAGCACACAGATATCACCTCTATCCAGCTAAGCAGTTGAATACAGAGATGCCCAAGAGAGAAAAATAGAACTCCTTGCTGAAAGAAATACAATATCAAGAATATCCCTGTGGATAAGAGCCTGGTGCCCAGTGCTGCACATGTATGTTCTTTTGTGAACTGCTGGATGATCTTTGGGGATTGGCCCAGACAAAACTGAGAAAATGACTCTGGATCCTAGGTTTGCCTTTCCTGCAAGCACTGGAAAGTACCACAGCCCAAGAACTCCCTGAGCTAGCCATGTCCAATGCTAATCCAGAATTGTTTTGCCTCAGAATGTCTTGCTTAGAACTTTTAGGCAAGGATGTTCCTCCCGTTTAACAGGTGGAATACAGGCTGGGTATAGAGTGAGCCTGGGTTGTCCATACCAAACTGAAATTGTACAGGGCAGAAGTCTCAGGAGTAGCTTCTCCATGCTGCACATGAAGTCCCAGGCACAGTCTCCCTGGAATAGAACTCCAGGTGGTTCTAGTGGTGAGTCTAGGAAAGTGTAGGGCATGGGATGGGGAAAGAAGCCTTCAGAAGATGGAGAGAGGTACAGTAAGGAAAGTGCTTTCATCCCACAGTGCATTCCTCTAAGTCTAGTTACAGGTGTTTAGGTGGGTATGTATAGTATTTATACATTCATATATACACAAATACAAATATGTACACACAATGTAAATAAATCCCATATTTGAAGATAGTGTCATATTTGATAAAACCCTAACAGTATAAAGAAAAAGGCATCATTTCTACTTTACAAGGACATTCAGAGCTGTGATGCTATATAGCCAAAGCCTCACAACCACTCAAGAGAAGTCTCAGATTTGAACCTAGGACCATAATCTTGAATTTTTAAATCAGTCATGTGTTGAAGAGTTTTTATTTTTTTGAAACAGGGTCTCTGGAATACTAGGTTAGTACACCTGCTAAGTAGCTGAGGGTTACCTTGAACTTTGGATCCATTTTCCAAACTGAGATTATAGGCATGTCTCATCACAGCCAACAATTATTTCAGTTTTGAAAGGCAATTAAAGTCAAGCCTTGTGCTCTCCAACCCAGGTGAGAAAAGTGTTACTCACATCTTAGTCTGTGTAACCTTTGACTTCCATGGTGTCCCCTGGTCTCAAGCTGGCTATTTCTCTTATCTCTCTCACAAAAATTAGAGAACATTATTTGCTCATATCCTGAGATGCATGGCATAATACGTCTGTTCATGTACCAGATATCCAAAGCCATTCTTTATACTTTATAAAAAAAAATTGTAGTGCTTTTGTTCCAGCATTGTATATGTCTGGTATGCTTGCATGTGTGCATGCATGTTCACAGGCATGTGTGCTTGTGCATGTGGAGGCCTAAAGTTGACAGTGTCGCCCTTCACCATTCTGCCCATTTTACTGATGCAGGGTCTCTTAATGAAACTGAAGCTCAATGCATTGTTTAATCTGATGAGCTAGTTTTTGTGCCAGGCTTTCTAGGCGGACTACCATATCAACTCAATTTCTATACAAAATTTGAGGATTTCAACTCTGATCCTTAGTGAGAAGAATCATACCTGCTGAGCCATCATACCAAGCCTTGTCTTACTTTTCATATTTACAAAAGATATGGCAAGTTTAGGAGAAAATATGTGTGGAGAAACAATGGAATGGAAAGGCATCCTTATCCCACTCTGGGGAGAAATTCATCCATGTGTTAATGCAGTGTCTTCTAGTCTTTAGGTGTTTGTAACTACACACCTACGCATATGTTTGCAAGGAAAAGATTGTTGTGAGTTCTCACTCCTCCCTTCTGTCCATATGTCATTAACAACATTAAAGAGCCTTTAGAGACCACTTTTATTTTGTGTCTACCTTACTTAAAGGGGAACAAAACACCAAAACTCTTTTCTCACTTGTGAAAGTTCATTTCTTGCTCATTTGCAAAATTTCTAAAAACTTCATGGGAATGAATTGTTTGCTCACAAATCTCTGCTATTTCTATTTTTAGGATAGAATAGTGGACAAGGAATCCTGGGATGAAAAATTATGCTACCATCTTTAGGATACTGTGTGCTGGTGAAATTGTCAGCAGAGCTTGCTTTCCACCCCAGAATATCATGCTTTGTGATTAGGCCTTTTGACATGGCCAAGAAAGTTTGTCCAAGTTTGAGTAAAAACCAAGGGAACATGTTGAGACAAAAAATACATATGTGTCACTTCTGTTCTATCTAAACTATATTTGCTGTTTCTTCACAATTCAATGAGTTCTATGACTAATCTCCAGCCAAGCAACTACAGTTAGAAGGGATGCAGACAGTGTTCAGTTAGATCGCCTCCAAACCCATCAAGTGGGATTTTCCTCTTTCTGTTCTCTTCTTCAAACGTCTTGGGAACATGAGAAGGGAATGGCAATGTAAGACTGGAAAGCAACCTAGTTTCTCAAATGGGTGCAATGAGCAGTGGTGCTAAGTCTAAGAGTGGAAAGGGCTGTTCACTAAGGAAGCTAACTTGACTCATTCAAGCTGATGCAATAAGCATTTGATTCACTCACAGTTCCCCAAACCCAAGAGCCTCAGATGATATTTTAAGCTTCCTGCCATTTTCTGGCCAGTACAAATTTTGAGAGACTTTTGGGTTCTCTGTAGACCTGAGCCAAGCAGACTGTTTAGTATATCAGGTAAGCTGACAGGGGTTGAGAGAATTAATGATACCCTTAAGAGCTTTGAATGCCAACTTGCAGGACTTAAGACCTATTCCACCATCTGAAAAAGACCATGCCCTTTGCCTCTGTCTCTTAGTATGTGTAATATCTTTACCCTACAACAAACACATTTCAACAGTTGACCCATTGCCTTCCTGATAGCCTATATGGAGAAAGCCATTCTTGTTCCTCTTATGCTTTACAGTTTCCAAAGATTTGGCAAACATAGAGTGACTACTCTTGAATAGGATTAGGTTGAGACTACACATCTTCCCAATCCTGGAGCCTTTCCTTGGGTTGTGGTAGCTCATGTCAAATGGTAGTATGAAGTAGAGGAGCCGGAAGTCACATCCTGTCTGCCCAGGGGTCTAATTATGTAGATAGCTCTCTAAGGTGCAGTCTAAAGATATATTAACACAACTCATTATAAAACTGCCCTATTTTGTATCTCCATCCCCATAAGAAAAAAGAAATCTTTCTTCCATCACAAGATGCTGTACAGGCTTGGTTTCACTAATATCAGTGTTGGGACCTCAGTTACAAAACCTGGAAACCAGACACACAGCTCTCTGAAGTCTTTTTAAGCTTCCAAACTATATTTTATTTGCCAATAAAGCTGAAAATTGTTATGTATACATACCCATAAAATAACACATAACTCTTTACATCTTCTAAATGAAAAGTGTTTGTAAAACTTTTCAAATAAAAACATTAAATTTCAATCCAGTATATTTTGACAATTGATAAAGCACTCTAGAAACTGTACACTTCTTATCAACAAAACTCACATTCTTCTATTCATTCAGTTCTCAGACATAAAACAAATAATTAAAAAATATTAGTGGAGGGGTGGAGAGGTGGCTCAGTGTATAAAGAGATTGCCACACAAGCATTAAGACTTGACCTTGAATTCCTACATAAAATCTGACTACTCCTGTAACATGGTGGGAGAAGGCATGGGAGCCCTCAGAATTTCATCAGCCAGACGGCCTGGTATGCTCCACAGGCAAAAAACAAGGAAATACTGTCCCCAGACGAGCTGGAAGATGAGGGCACAGATCCGAGGTTGCCCTCTGATTGCCATCAGTAGATCATGTGACTCTACACTGGTGTGTGTGTGTGTGTGTGTGTGTGTGTGTGTGTGTGTGTAAAATAATATTAATGAAAATATTGTGGAATAAGAGGAACAGAGTTTGAGCATCATTGTAATTGCTTTGGTTTTATACTAAAAGACATAACTTATGCATTTGGGACTCAGTTTCCCCGTTTGCCAAATGACGGTAGTGCTAATATTACTTCTCAGGGAGATCAAGTACATTATATTAGACTACATAGAAAGGTACTTTCTAAATAAGAAAAGTACAAGTCTGTCATATTCACACAAGTGAATCGCTATTCTGAGAAATTCTCTATTGGATTAAGCAAAGCATATCAGACTTTCAAAATCATGTTCAGCTAGCTATACTGTCTGTCCTTAAATATCCTCAGACATCTCAATCTTAACCACCTTGGACAGCGTTTGAGTGGTGTACTGGCTCGTTCTATGTGGACTTGATACCAGCCAGAGTCATTTATCTGAGAAGAGCAAGCCTAGACTGAGAAATTCCTCCACCAGATTAACCTGTGGGCAACCATGTGGGGCGTGTTCTAAATTGAACATTGCTATGGGAGAACCTAGCTCATTGTGAGTGCTACCACTCTTGGGCTGGTGGTCCTGGGTAGTGTAAGAGACAGGCTGAGCAAACCATGGAGAGTATGTTAGTAAGCAGCACTCTTCTATGGCCTGTGCTTCCAGTTCTTGCCTCTAGGTTCCTGCTTGAATTCCTGACCTAACTTCCCTAGACACTGGACTATGAGCTGTAAAACGAAATAAACCCTTTCCTCCTCAAAAATGTTTATTATCATGGAGTTTTAGCACAGCAATAGAAACCCTAACCAAGACAAACGGGCACTTTCCTGCACTAAGTGTTTGCTGTACATGTAGAACGAAAGACTTAGGCAAGCTCAGGGTCAAGTCTCAGGTTCATCAATGGACATTGAGACGAGCTTGAGAAAACTGCTTCCTTCGTGGGACCCTGGTATCCTCATCTATAAATAGTTAGATGGTGTCTGAGACAAAAATTAAAACGTAAGAGCCCCTCAAGAAATGCAGACACAGTTCCTCCCATGTAGCAAGCACTCAGCAGAAATGGCGGCTGCACGCTCAGTTTTCCTCTTTTCTCTTGAGCACCCGTGTGCTCAAGTTCCAGCATAAACCTTAGCATAAACACATGTGGACGTAGGTGGGTGCTCCTAGCCAGGTAACGTCAGAGAATGGCTCAACGGAAGTCTCCATACCAGTATCACAACAGGGTCCTGCATGAGCCCCCTCGCCCACTGTGCTCCTCACCACAGGATTTCACCACGAGCATTTAATTTTTTTTTTATATAAAAAGAAAGATTATTCTCAATGATGCATGCGATAAATATGCAGGCTTTAAACCTTTTAGAAATATTAAAGATTTTACCGCTCAGCGTTTGACAGACTTGATTAATCCCTTCCACACAGAAATATTCAGGAGGATAGCTGTGGTTGGGTTTTAAAGCTCCGAGAGTGTTCTTTGATAAAAGGAAAGAAAAGGTAAAGGGCTTTTAAAAAGAGTGAGCGATTCTCCTGCCACACAGAACAGACAAAGAATCGAAAGCCTCAGGATGCTGTGCAGTGTGGTAGCAGGCTGGATGGCGGCATGGGGGAGGGGTGCAGGGAGCCGCGCTTTAAACCTTTCTCCTTCACAGGAGCTTTCCAATGAAAGGCACATGTCCAGCTTGAACACCGGATGGGAAGCTAAGAGATTTCTTCTCCGCTGGGTTCCAAATGGATGTTGTGGGAAAGGGGGAGGAAGGGCAGGGCCAGCCAGGGCAGCACAGACTTCAGACAGGGAGGAAATGGAGAAGCCACTGCCTCTTTTCTGCACCTCTGTCATCAGTGCTCTACCTGGATATACCTCTTCAGGCCTCAATTTAAAAAAAAAAAAAAAAAAAAGGTAATGCATGACTTAACTGTTTTCAGTTTGATTTTCTTCCTACTGTTATTAGCACATACTAATTACACAAATGTATAGGAATCCGTCATGACAGTTCCAAACACACATGTGGCATGCAGCCATCATCTCTATCGACCCTTGTCCCCTCCTCTCCTTCACAGCATGCTTTCTAATCCCTAGTAGTCCACCTTCTACTTTCAGATCTGGATATTTCCCCTCCATTTTTATCGGGGCCCTCTAAAGAATGGGAATAAATTTTGACCAGTTTTTCTCCATTAGCATCTGCTTAGCTTTTGTATTTAATCAGTATCTATTACTTGGAGAATTATGTTTAATGAATACAATTTTCTGAACAAAATAAATAAATAAATTGGGTTTAAGAAATACAATCTTTTAAAGATGCAGCGTGGTGCAAACACTCCTATTTAAGTGTGGTGCTTTCAAAATTGGCAAACAGATTCTACTTCTCTCCATACTATGATAGAAAAAAAATTATTTCAGACGTTAGAAGAACTGTACTTCCAGCTCAAACCTCCTTCAGTAAATACTGTATGTCATTACTCACAGATGAGTTGGGAACGGCTTTCAGTTTGGCTTCACTGCCTAGGGAAGGGGACTTTGCCTACTTCCTGGTAGGTACCTTTGATGAAGGCATGTGTAGGGGAGCTATGGAGGACAAAGGAAAGGTGCCCTAAATCCAGCGTTCTGTTGCTTGGCAATGTTAGCCAAAGCTTTGAGAATGAGTGGTACAGCCCTAAACTGGATGCTCAAGGATAATGGAGAAGGATATACTGTATACCATGCTACAGTTTCCATCTGTGAATTTCCACCGTGATGCCAGACAATCCACCACCACCACAAACCTCCTCCCACCACTATCTGCTCTGAGCTTTCTTTGCCGCCCAGGTCAACCTGCAACCCCAGACACTGTTCTATTTTTATGAGAGCATTTTCCCAACACGAAACACCAACATATCTGCCACGAGATATTATGGGGGCAAAGGTGTAATTCAATTACGTGACTTAATCAATTCAAATGGCTAATGTACAAGAATCTCCGGATGTCATCCAGCTCTCAACTGAGGGGGAATAATTGTTCCATAATTTCTTAATTCTCCCACAAGACAGTTTAAATTAAAGGATGTCAATTTGCAAAGCCAGGCTGCATTGTATTCTTAAATTGGGCCTGAAATAGCCACACGAAGAAGGGTAATAAGGCCGCCAGCACTGCCCAAAGTGCCTGGTGCTGTGCAAAACTGTTTAATACGGTCAGACCCTTTAATCTTCATATCTACTGATGCAGAAAGCAGCATATTTCTGTCACTTATGATAAGAAACATTACTTTTTAAATTCCTTGGTGAGGTCTGTAGATCTTAGGCAACCACGAGAGTAGGACTTTCTATTACTGTTCCTGTGAACATTTCTTTTTCCCCTCAAATTGGTTTTATTCTAATCCATTTACTTTCCAATCTAAGTGAGAGACAAGGAACCCAAAAGGAACCACACAGGAGAACAAAGGCATGCGCCTTGCAGGTCTCGGAGCGGCCGTCTACCACCGCAGTCAATAGTTAGTGATTAAATGCATGAGGGTCCTGAGGTGTTAAACTCTGGGGCCAATAGTGAGCTCCAGAAAGGGAGAGAAGAGAGAGGAATGAAATTAGAGAGTAATGGGCCGAGGGGTGATTTGAAATATTTTTTTTTTTATAAAACAATCATGTATTGTACTCACAAGTGTCCGAAAAATTGGCTCAGTAGGGGTGATGCTGGGGGAAGCGAGTTCCCAGGTTCTGATCAGAAGGAGATTCCGTGAAGCTCTTCTGAGATTGCCAGGCCACGAGACAGGAATCATGGAGAAAGGGTGAGGAGCAGCTGCAGTGAAAGAAACCCGCGTCAGTTTTTAGAGCTAACTACAGAAGAAGAAAGGAGGATTGGTGTTGACTTGGTCACAACAGTGGGGTTGAGACTAAGTGATTGGGAGGAGGCCCATTGTCTAAAGCGGAAGAGTGTATGGGGTGCTGAGTCGACCTTCAAGATTTAAAATATGCATTTTAAAACATAGTTTATTATCAATTGTACAAATGTTCTTCAACCCCCATTTCAAGATTTTAGACGGGGTGATACGCATAGAAGCCAAAACACCAAAGCTACAAATTGTGCATATTTTACTTAAGAGTCTGTGGGAGTAATACATTGAGGTGGAAGCAAAGGTAAAGAACGTGTATATTTGTGACTGCAGAGATGTCTCATCAGTTAAGAGTGCTAAAGCTCTTGCAGAAGAAATAGGTTTGGTCTCTAACACTGATTTGGGGGCCTACAATGACATACAACTCTCAATCCAGGGCATTCAATACCCTCTTCTGAATTCTGTGGGTACCTGCCCTCATGGACATATGCTAAAATACACATGTGTGACTGATAATAAACTATATTTTAAAATATACATATTTTAAATCTTGTTGAATGTTGCCAAGTGACCACCTTCAAAGGTTTAATTGAATACTCTCTTCAGCAAATAGGAAAGGCCTTTCCCACACCCTCACAAACAGGGCAGACAAGAAATTTCTTTTATGGAAACTTAAGAGAGAGAAGGCACATTTATGACAATACAGGTGCTAATATTTCATGAATGAATCAGCATTTTAAGTGCATATTGCAGCTATTACATGTATTCATTTATTTGTAAATTAACAATAAACCTCTGGTTAGGGTTATTATTGTTATTACAAATAAAGAGATAGAAACAAAGATAACTTAGAACATATGTTCCTGACTACAGCTGTTAAGGGCAGAGTGAAGATTGTAGCCCGAGCACCTGACATCCTCATTCCCAGCCTTGTCTCCTAATTGTCAGTTTCTACTCTAAGTGATGGTATATTGTTGTATATTGTTGATGATGTGTCCTATAACAGGTAAACATGGATAGAAAAGCAGGAGAGGGGGAAATACACAAGAAATCAAACCAGGGAGTTGATTCTTTCCACCTTGATGAAAGAACACAGAGGCTATTAACTACGTTTTCAAAATATGAGGCTATAGGGAGTGATAGCAAAACCCCGAAGAAGAACACATCAACACATTAACACGTTTTTTCTTACTTTTTATTACGTCTTTCATCAGAACAAAAATGATACTATAAATACTGACAATATCGTTGAAAGATGAGCTACAAAACCAAAAGTGCAGTGTAACCAAAAGAACATGGCTCTAGTTCCCAGCCCAACGTTTACCGTTCTTCAACTTGGTGACTTTAGAGAAGCTGCCCAACTTCTCTGAACCTCATTATGTCAATGAAAAGGTGAGTTTGCAACCTCGGGAAATGTTTTATGAGAACTAAATGTGAATAGTGCTGATCAATGTGTATCATGATCTGTAAACAGCTCCTGCCTCTCTGCTTGATCACATTCTTTCCCATTCAGATGCCCCACTTCAATCAAATTGGTCTATTTGCCTTTATTAACTTAATGGAATCCTCCAGTCTGCTTACATTCCTGCATCCTGTTCTTTATGCTGAAGCAATCACTTTGTATGCTCAAGTCTTCTCGATATGGATTCTTCCCCAAAGCCCTTCAAGTCTACATCAACTGCCACCAACTCTGTAAGGTTTCTTGGCCATTGACCTCAGATATACACTCCTCTATCTCTGAATTCCCTAGTGCAACTGTACTCTAACACTATTCCAAAGTTAGTCATCATAATTATAGCAGTTAGCACATGCTTACCTGTGTAGCAGGCATGATTCTCAATACTTCATATACTTTGCATCTCACATTGTGTGTGCTCTTGTCACTTGTTGACACAGGCATTATGACTATCACTCTTTGTACATCTTATCTGTGTGTCTGAACTGAAGGCTTTCAAGAGTAGAGGCTATGAACACGACATTAAAAATCATTGGCTTTGTAGTCAAAGAACTTGGATCTCTATTTTTTTTTTCGAGACAGGGCTTCTCTGTGTAGCCCTGGCTGTCCTAGGACTCACTCTGTAGACCAGGCTGGCCTCGAACTCAGAAATATGCCTGCCTCTGCCTCCCAAGTGCAGGGATCAAAGGCGTGTGCCACCACTGCCCAGCTTTGGATCTCTATTGATGCTAAGTTCAGTCTCTCTGCTATTTGGCAAGTTACCAAACTTGGCATGTGCTTCGTTTGTGAACTTGGATGCTTATGATACCTACTTCCAACTGTCATCAGAAGGCTCAGATTCCAAATAGGAGACTGACTGATGGGGAGCTTGGTGAGTGTCAGCCCTTAGGTTTGCTTAAAAGTACAGGCATGATGTTCCCACTCACAATGTTCTGACTCAGTGATGTATATGGAGTAGAAGCTAGACTTTTTGAAATTTTCTACTTTCTCAAACTGACAAATATGCTCTAATATTCTTTTTCATGCTGGGTAGTAGCAGCGAGCTGCAGGTCCCAGTCAACTATGGGATCAACAGGAGAACAATCTATAATCTACAGGGTACTGAATTGCCAAGGCATGATGTTCTGTAAGTGGGTAAGGTCCATGCATTTTCTGCAGTGAATAGCTTTGCTGAGATGTAACCCAACAGAAGGTCAAAGTCTCCGACATCTTTTCATCTCAGCTTGCACATGTTAGAGCTTCTGCCTGAAGTGCCTTCTCATATTGTTAGCATCCTTCCACAATGAACAAGAGGAAGCCCCAACAGACCCTTCGATGGGAGTCCCCTTTCCAGAGTGACTTGTCTCCACTGTGTCCTCTTTTTGTGTTATCTTTTTTTGTTTTTGTTTTTGGTTTTTTGTTTTTTGGTTTTTTTGGTGTTGCTTTGGCAACAGAGTCTTACTTTATAACCTTGGACCATCTGGAACTCAATACATAGATCAAATTGTCCTCAAACTCACAGAGATCTACTTGTCTCTGCCTCCCAAGGGCTAGAAGTAAAGGTGTGCATTGTCACACCTGGCATTACTTTTATTACCCAATTTTCTTGCACATCAGTCCCTTGGTTCCCAAGACATAGCTTCTTGTTGAAAGTCTTACTCCATAGTCAGTTCCCTAAAAATGGAGACTTGTTTTAGTCATCAATCCCTAACACTTCACACAGCTCTGATGTGAGTGTCACTAAATGTCTATTAACTGAGTAAGCCAATGCACTAGAAATAGATAAGAGAATGAGCAGAGAGAGAAAGCCACCAAATCATAACTTACTACTAGATAATTCACAGAAAAGTCATTCAACCTGACAATCAAAACATAAGAAAGAATCCGTACTAAAGGGAGATGCTTTATAGGAATAGATGTCGGGGCTCTGCAAGGACCAGCTGTGTTGTGTTCCTGTCAGCTACACAGTCACACATCATGCTGCCAAGCTTTGGAAGCGTTAGCAATAAACCATTTAGAAATGTTAGATTCACCAGCAATTCTTAAACTCAGGACATTAACAGACATACTGTTTGGCTGCTCTGATAAAAGTCGAGCGTTATGAAGAGAAAGTAATAATTAACTCATAAGGAGCGGGGCAAGTAAACATTCTATTAAAAGGGAAAAAGATTCCAAATGCATATAATCTCCTTCCATTACATTATAGGCATTAAAATTAATAGTGTTGGTTTTTCTGTGGCTTGCATAGTCATTGTATTTAACAAGCTGAAGTTAACTTCACAGGGAAAAAAAAAATAAATTAAATGTACCAGTGTCTCAGGAAACTTCATTTTCTGAGTGAATAGCCAAGTTGATGCACATCACCAGAGTGTCTGACAATCGGTTTTCCATACTGGTGTGTTCTAAATGGGAAAGGAAACCAACTCTTCATTTAAATTATATTGCAAATCACTTCTTGCCTGCTGAATGGCATTCAGCTGCAGTAGGTGGCTTTCACCGTAGGGCCCAAGCCAAGACACTGGATGATTAATGCTAATTTGAAATGTTTTCTTGGTAGGGGGATGGGCACGTTATCTTGGTGCAGAAGAGGCTGAGGAAATTTTATGGTGGGTGACTGACTCAAAGGCCAACGGCATATTTACCATCAGATAAAAATGCACAATCACAAACATACCAAGACAAGTCAATTATTCCCCCATTCACTGCTCCCCGAGTCCTTTGTGGAAAGAAACCTATTTATTTACCTCCCCTCAGATGGATACACAGAATCGTAGTAAACAAGCCCCCAGTCCCTCTGTTCTATATTTTATTTCCCAGGGCACCTTCCATTGTGGAAGCCATTAGTTTTGGTGGTTTTGTTCCCGATTTATCAAGACAGACCTTCTACCAGTTTTCTGGTCAGTTTTGCTTCCAGATTCCAAGCAGTTCGGAGATACACTGCTTGGCTGAGTGAAGAGAAACAAGAGTGCACTTTGTCACCTTTGGGGAGAGTGGCTGAGAATCTATACTGGTGATGACATATAAGAATAGTTTACAAAAGATCATGGCTTGTCTTTTACGTCCTATATAACGTAACCCAATCAGATCATATAAAATAAGGAAATTAATAGGAATGAATATGTACCAAAAATATAATTAACCCCAGCTATCATTAGCCTTCTGAAATTAGCCTATTCTTTGGAAAGGAAAGAATTCTCCTTGTAGGACACAGATAAGGCAAGATTCTCCACCTCTTTGTGGGCAGCCTGCTCCTGGCAGCCTTCCCCGTGGAGCAGGCTCTCTCTGTACTTTGCCATCCATGGCAAGGGGTGCTGTCGAGGACATTTGAACTCCCATGCTCTCTCCTCTGTACTGTCCTGGATGTGTCTCCTTCCTTTGCTGAGCTTGAGTTCCCTACTGTGCAAGATTGTCATGTGGATTTGAGGTAAACTACTAAGCTGCTGAATGCCTGTCATAAGTAGACACTCTATAATTGAGAGCTATTATTGCAATGTCCTTAAAATGAAGCCTGTTTCTGCACTTATCAGTGTTTTTCTACCATGCTGCCCTGATGATCAGTGAGTAGTGCTTGAGATATTGGTTATCAGTGCATCTAATGGGCTAATTTATATATGCATAAGTAGCCCTGTGCCATAAGTACACATTTTCTGTTATGTGTGTTTAAATCAATGTACTTCAATAGCTGAAAGCTCATTTCCATGTGGGGCTTTGACCTTTAAAATTACTGAATGTGCTGCTCAAGTGACAGGCTCCTTTCTGTACCCGACACTGATTTGCAAAATTAGATGTCCAGAAGGCTAAAACATAATTTTTGAGAACAAGACAACAGTCTAACAAGCCTGGGAATATGCCATTAACCCTGAGCACAGCAGAGTCTTGGTGATTATCAAGGAACTAGACTTCTGCCTCTGCAGTATGCAAAGAAGGTCACACCTTTAGCCAGGACAGCCATAGACAAGCTTCCAAGAGGAGGGCCCAAAGCCCAGGGGCTCCCTGAGCCTGCACAGCCACTGAAGAGTTTGGTCCTAAATTGACTGCATGCTGACGTTACTTTGGGGGGCTTTACAACTTGACTTGCTCTAAGACCAACCTGGTAAATTCCAGGGAACCTTGGATGGAGAACATATTCTACAAACTCCCTGACTGTGACATAATAGTTTGGGTTGAAGACAAAAATTATAGAAGTAGAAGGATATATAAATTGGCTGATGGTCTTTGAAAGGAATGGCCTTCCTCCTAAGAAGGGTGGAAGGTATGGGTGGATCAGTCAGAAAAACAGAATGGACAAAGGAGAGATAAGAGCAGGAAGAGGAGGGTTGTGGTCAGAAAGAAAGGAGGGGTCATATATATGACAGGAGTGTGCTCAGGGGATCTGGAAGCTGTGAGCCAGAGTTCTCTGGAGGGTCTTGCAGACATAACTTGAGTTATGAAAATAGAGCAGAGCAAGCCAGCTCCTGGGACAGGTGAGACTTAACAGAACTCATGCTGTACATGCCACCTCTCTAGCCTTTAAAGGCCTTTAGGAAGGTGGTGGCTCTTAGGAAGGAGTGTGGCTAAACTGAGGAAGGAGTTCCTACTCTTGCCAGGTCTCTGGACTCATGCTTTGATCTCTGACACCCCATCTCGGTACTTAAACTCCAAGCCTCTCCATGATTCAGTTTTTTCCACCTAAAGAACTCCTTTTCCCTCTGCCATGGAAACATTAACAAATGTCACGTCCAAATAAGTCATACCTGATTTCCCCGGGAACAATTAACATCTCCTTTGTTCAGTCGATTTCTTTCTGACTCTTGATGAATTCTGCCTGGTCCATCTCATCAGATTATATAAAATGCCTGACACCCACACACCCAGTACTAGCTGTTATTCTGTGTTTTCATCTTTGATCTTTGCAACAGTGTTCCACATACAGTATCAATGTTAAATGTATCTTTGTAATTAATTAAGTTATTTTTTACTTTACAACCTGATTGTAGCTTCCCCTTCCTCCTCTCCTCCCCAGTCCGTCCCTCTTGCCTCAGCTCTTCCTCTTCTCCTTTGAAAAGGAGAGATCTTCCATGGAATATCAACCAGCTGTGGCATATCCAGTTGCAGTAATACTAGGCACATCTTCTATTGTACAAGATAACAATGTTACAAAACATAGACCCAAAGAAGCTAAGAAACAATGAGACCTGGATTGGAGGGGATTGGCACTGGAATTTCACCTAGAAGGAGAAATAGATTAGACTAGATATCAGAGTGATGGAGGGAAGGGACTAGGTGCTAGAGGAGGTGGGGATGGGAAGAGGATGAATGAGGTGAGGGACGATGGAGGCAGAGAGTACTGGGAGAGACAATTTGATTTGGGGGTGGTCATCTCTGTGATGAGCTAGAAACCTAGGATAAAGGAAAATCCCAGGAATCTATGAGGGCAACCCTAGCAATGGGAGAGATGGGTCATCTCTTGTAACCAGGTAAGACTTCCAATGGAGGGATTGGGGCACCAATCCAGCCACAAAGCCTTAGGCCTACTTTTCTTTCTTTTCCCTGTGAGGTGTGTAGAGTATAAGATGGAGCAGAATGAGGGAAGGGCCAACCAATGGCTGGTTTAGATTGAGACCCATGCCATAAAAGGTAGCCCACCCTGACACTATTAACACTATTCTGCTATACTTGCGGGTAGGAGCCTAGCATAACTGTCATCAGAGAGGCTTCACCCAGCAACTTATCAAAACTGATACAGAGACCCACAGCAAAACATTAAGTACAGCTTGAAGAATCCTGTAGAAGAGGGGAAGGAAGGATTGAATGTGCCAAAGGGCTTAAGGATACCACAGGAAAACCTACAGAATAAACTAACCTGAGCCCATAGGGGCCCACAGAGACTGAACCACCAACCAGACAGCATGCCTGGGGCAGAGGTAAGTCTTCTGCACATATATAACTGGGTCTTCATGTGGAACTCCTGAAGCAGGAACATGAGCTGTCTCTGACTACCTTGCCTACCTTTGGATGCCTTTCCCCTAACTGGGCTGCCTTGTGAAGAGCACTTTTTAAAAGGGGCTGCAGCCCTGTAGTGGACATCTGCTGCTTGATTCTAGCCAAAACCTTTTCTTGCAATCAGAGAGCTGTCTCACCTGGCATTTCCAGAACGATTCTTGAGAAACTATCAATCATAATGACTTTCGAATGTCCACTAGCTTTAGGGGTTGACACATGTCCTGGTTGGGTTTTGTCAACCTGACACAAGCTTGAGTTATGTGGGAAGAGGAACCTCAACTGAGAAATCATTTCCATCAGGTTGCCTATAGGCAAATCAGTAAGGCATCTTAATTGATGACTGATGTGGGAGGGCCAAGCCCATGTAGGGGCTGTGCTGCCCTTGGGCAGATGGTCCCAGATGGTAAAAGAAAGCAGGGTGAGCAAGCTGTGGAGAACATGTCCAGAAACAGCTTTTCTCCATAGTCTCTGTTTCAGTTTCTGCCTCCAGGTTCCTGCCTCACTCTCCCGCCCCGGCTCTCTTTCATGACGGACTACAGCTCCAAGGTGAAATATACCCTTTCCTCCCCAAGTTGCTTCTGGTCATGGTGTTTTATTGCAGCAACAGAAACCAAACTAGGACAACATGTGACCCAAGAATTGCCAATAAGAGTCCCGCTATGAAGGCTCAAGACCTGTAAGGAGTTTACCTTTAGAGATAGATGCTCAAATCATCATATTTGCTACAAGGGTACAGCATCTATAGCATGAACAAACATGGATAACAGTTAGCAGAGAAAGGTAGAATCAAAAGATACCTAGGAAGAATGTCCCAGAAAAGTCATATTAGCACCTGGCTAAAACTTGGCCTACCACCAGCACAGTGAGACTGCCGATCTGCACATGTTAATAAAACCGTGGGTTTGCTTACTTTAATTAGATCCCTGCCCTTGTCAATGCAAATTATCTGCACCAACTCAATCATATTACAACAATGATTCTGATAAAAAGCCCATGTCATTAAAAAGATACATTTGATTGTTCTATTAAAAAGTCAGTGATGCAAAGAGTATGTTTGTTTTAAAACAATGGTTTCTAGATCATTTAATATGCTCTAAGGGATCTGTAGAGTAATGAAATTAGAGATAAATGAAGAAAGAAGTACCAGGGCCTCAGGGTTTTTTTTTTTTTTAAGCAAAGGCAACTGTCATTATTCTGTTTTATTTTTTGAAATTTCACGTATAACTAGTTTTTAAAAGGACCTTGTTACCTTTAGAAAGGTGTTAGACTAATACATTACAATAAAATAGAATTATATTTTAAATAAAAGATTCCTGTACATAAAAGACAGGTAAAAACTGCTGGTGCCAAATGAAGGGTCTGGGGAGCTGAGGACTTTGCAATTCAACAGGTTGCTTTATTTAAGGAAGACAAACAGCAGTCCTTCCCAGGGAACCTGTGGGACATCTTGTCTACAGACTCTATGGCAGCCAGTAGTTTCAAGTGCAAGCTGAAGTCTCAATTGTATGGAAGAAGAGATTTCTGCCTGGAGAACAAGACAAGTTTCTACACTGTGCAGACTCGACAACGTCAGCCATGAGATGATGTACTGGCTGGTTTTGTGTGCCAACTTGACACAGGCTGGAGTTATCACAGAGAAGGCAGCTTCAGTTGGGGAAGTGCCTCCATGAGATCCAGCTGTGGGGCATTTTCTCAATTAGTCAAGGGGGTAGGGCCCCTTGTGGGTGGTGCCATCCCTGGGCTGGTAGTCTTGGGTTCTATAAGAGCAGGCTGAGCAAGCTAGGAGAAGCAAGCCAGTAAGAAACATCTCCCCATGGCCTCTGCATCAAGTCCTGCTTCCTAACCTGTTTGAGTTCCAGTCCTGACTTCCTCTGGTGATCAACAGCAATGTGGAAGTAAGCTGAATAAACCCTTTCCTCCCCACCTTGCTTCTTGGTCATGATGTTTGTGCAGGAATAGAAACCCTGACTAAGACAGATGGGTTATGAAAAATAAATAGCTTTAAGTTCCAAGCCCAAGTCACACTGAATTCTATGGCTTCTCCCTCCCCCATGTCCAGTCCTGATCACCTCAGTTACCTTTCTAGAATCCCCTAGCCTAGCTCCTCCCACTTTCTTTTACCTCTAGGGCATATTTCCCCTGGGAGGACATTTCAGGACTCCCCTTTCTCCACTCTTATTCTTTCTCAGACCTCCCATAGCCACTATGCTGAACTTTCTCCAGTACAATGTGGCTGAAAACTTTCCTGATTCTTTAGGCAAATGACATTCAGTGCCTACCCCATGGCCTGGTGGGGACACAAGTTCCCATCCCTTCCTGCCTCAAAAGCTACAGGGTCAAGCACAGATCTATCTTATCACTCTGAGCTTCAAAAAATAACTTCTCCCTTTTGTGGCACATGGGGTCAGCCAGGCCTCAGAACCACCATGCTACACTATAATTTTGTGGGGGTGAGGGATTCAGTGAACTTTATTGATGGTATTCAAGAGAGTAGGGCTCTGTAGTTTCCTCCCATTATTATGGGGGTCTGGGACAGAACCATGAGGAAGATGCTCAGTGTTGGGGGCCGAGTTTAGACAAGAACTCCTCTTGTACTCAGTGTCCTTGCTAGGGTGAGTGGTCCAGAGTTTCTTACTCCTTGGA